>CM052887.1:179821-248373 GCA_028534135.1 Potos flavus | reverse complement strand
CTCCCACCTGGAGCATTCGTACACGTTGGTCCCCGTCTGTGCGCCGCCGCGCGGGCACCCCGCACCCCTTCTGCCCCCACTCAGCGCCGGCACCTGGCAGGCCCTAGCCCATGGAGTCCACAGCTTGGATGCGTCCAAGGCCTGATTCTCAAAAGCCCCTCGCCTGCCTGAACAGCGGCGCCCAGTCAGGCCTCCGTGTGGGTTTGACTCTGCCGGCAAGGTGGGGGGGTGGGGGGGGGTGGGTGTCACCACTAGCCTTCCCACCGGGAGCCATCTGCTTCGAGCTCAGAGCAGGCTCGGCTCCCCCCACCCCACCCAGGCCCCAGGTGCCCTTCACGTGCAGACTGTCCGGCTCTGGTTTGGGCATGCATCAGACAGACAACTCCAGTCCCTGGAGACCTCAGTTTCCCCATGTGCAAATTAAGTAAATGGACACAGCGGGGCCTGGCCTCAGGGTGGGGTGGGGATTGAATGAGATGTCTGGGCCCCGGGACGCTCTCCCTCTGTGGGGTCCAGGTGCAGACACACACCACTCTCTCCAGCACCCCAGCCAGTTCAGACCCTAAGTGTCGGGGCCTGTAGTAGCTCGGGGAGGGGGACGCAGGCACAGCCCAGCTCCCTAGGGCCTCAGAAGGCACCTGCCCGTGTTGGTGAGAGTGCCAGCCATGCCACTATGCCTCCTCAGGGGCGGACAGTGGGGCCAGTCCCCCGCCCACCAGCCCTCACCTGCCCCATGAGCTCAGTGCACCAGGGAATTTCCCTGGGGCTTATTGAGGGTGATGGACATACAGCCCCAGCTCCATCTCCAGGAGAGGACAAAGGCCCATGCAAGTTCCCTTGGCCCCCAACTCTCCTGCACCTGGATCCGGGCTGGTTCTGGGACACAAGCCCACTGGCTGGGAGCACTGGAGGTGGCGGGCTCCGAGGCACTAGGACCATCAGGGAGACGGCTGTCCCCCGCGGCCAGGCCTCAGAGCCTCGCCTGCCCCACCGAGCAGGTGGGACGGCCCCCCGGGGACTGAAGCCCTGCGGCCTGGTCGCTCCAGGCCTGCGGGAACCCCAGTGGCCCACTTGGGCTCACTAGCAGAGCCTCGCCTGAGCGGCCCTGTCGCGCACACTGCAGCTACCCAGGAATCCTCATACACAGCGGGAGCGGAAACGTCGAGACCCCGCCTGCCCCAAGCATGACCACACGCAGACAGCAAGCAGAGGCACAGCCTCCTCTCTGCCCAATGTCCTCCCCCCACCAGCCTGGCCTCACGATGCCCATAAGCCGGTGATGGTGATACCAGAACTCCCCCCCCCCCCTTGAGACCCCCCGCCTTCCGACTGCAGTGGAAACTGGGACCTGCTGGCTCAGCGGGGAGCACCCAACAGCGAGTATGCACAGCCCAGCATCACACACGCTTCGCAAACCCATGGGAGCGGGGCAGGAGCTCAGGAGCCGGTCCCCCTGACTTGGGGGCAGAGGCTGAATTTACAATGCACCCGGATTTGTAAGTGGAGGGACAGGGCTCATAGCTGGGAAGGCCCACCTTCTCTGAGTGGCAGGGGAGGGAGGCTGGTCAGTCTGGCTGGCAGTGGGCTGGCCCAGGGACCCAGACGGGCCACTGCAGCGCCTCACAGGTGACCTCTGCTGGCCAGGCGGCCACCACGCACAGCAGGCAGAGAGCCAGGCGCGGCCTCCCGGAAGCAGTTTAATTCCCAAGGCTTCTAGGGACAAGTACCCCTTCCTACTTGCAGGAAACCCGAGTCAGGACAGCTGGAATCTGTTGTTACGCAGCACAAGGCCAGCCTGGCCGGGCCTGCTCCGGAATCCAGTCCAGCCAGGGTGGGAAGCTCGGTGCTCAGGCCTGGAAGGTGCCCCGGGAGACAGCGAGGCCATGCAGATGACCTCAGGAAGGCACGGCTGTGGGTCTGCGTCTCTCTTTCCGGTGTCTGAAGCTGCGCAGGGGATTCTGGGCCTTGGCCTTCTGCAGGGCAAAGTTGTAGATTAGCTGGGGGCACCAGACGTCTGTCTGCCTAGATGGACTCAGGGAGGTGAGAAGTGTGGCCCCTTGGCAAGGCCCTGCAGGCCACAAGCCAAGGACAGGAGCCACTGTGGTCACTGTCTGTGGTCCACTCAACACCCACCTTCCTCCTCCCCCCACGTGGAACACAGGCCAGGCAGTGAGGACAGAAAAGCAGACTGTCCTGTGTTCTTGAAGCTGCCTGGGGGTGGTCCAGGGAGTGTCCGGCCCCCACGACTTTGCCCCTCAACCCAAGAGTCTGGGGCCAGGTCTGGGGCCTTGCTCCTCCCTCCCAAAGGCAAGGTGCATGTGCACCCTGAGGACAATGGAGGAGGGAGGAGGGGAGCCCTGCAGCACGGCCAAGGCCCCGGCGCACATACCTTGACCTTCTTGGAGGCCAGCTTCTTCCGCTTCTTATGAGGGCGGACAAGGCCGCGCAGAGCAGGGGGAACTGGAAGAGGCACAGACTCAGCAGCTGCCACGCCCCCTCACAGCCCACCCCTTCTCCAGCCCGCGCGCAGCGAGCCATCCCCGACTCTGACCCAGTGCCCTGACCCAGTGCCCGGCACACCAGCCCCACAGCTGATGGGCCCAGGGCTGCGAGAACGGCACCACCGGGGCGAGGCCGCAGAAACTTGCGCTAAATCCCTCCCCTGCTGCCTTTAAGTCTGTCACAGTAAGAACGTGGCAGAAAAAGAAAAACACTCGTATTTTTGAAGAAAAAAATAATGCTAAAACACAACAAAGATCTCCGTGTAACTTCTCTCTACCCAGCCCACAATTACAAGTTCATCCCACAGGACGGGCCTCTCCCCCTATAGCCTTCCGACACCCATGGCCACACTGTCACTGCTGCCACCTGCGGCACGACCCTTGGCCTCCGGCCTCACCTCCACCTGACCTTGGGAGGGCCCCGTCTGCCGACACGCCTCCGCACCCCGCCGCAGCCCTCTCCCGACTCACCCTGACCCTCGAGGCCCTCCGGCCTCACACTCCTGCCAGAGACTTTGCTCCTACGGGACAGAGGAAGGGGTTGCCTGGTCCCCCACGAGGCCTACAGGCCTGTTCTCTCCCGGCTGACAGACTCCAGCTGCCCCACCCCATCTTCGCCTGGTGACCGGCCCCGTGTCCTCCAGCAGGGGCGGCACCGCCTCCCGCCCGTGACCCCCTTCTACACCCCCCGTGGCTGTCTGGCCCGTTACCAGCTCCTGCCCTCGGGCACCCGGCCTCCATGCAGATTCTGCCCGCCCCCACAGCACAGGCGTCTCCTGTCTGCACGGATCCAGGGGAGCACGCCCACGCAGCTAAGTAGATATGTCTGTGTGTACTCTCGCGTGTGCCGGCTGCCCGGTGTCCGAGGTGCCGCCCGCTCACCCAGGTAGTCAGGGACGTGGCCCAGGTGAGGCTTCACCACGGCAGGGTGCAAGGGCAGGTCGTGCCGCAGCAGCTGGAGGTCCCGGGGGTTGTCTTCGAAGTACGTCTGCGGGGGAGCCGGGCACACAGCAGGGTCAGGCTGCCTTCCGTGGCTCCGTGGGGGCCTCTGAGCGGGTGCGCTGTGCCCTCCCAGAGGCGCCGCCGCTCTGGTCTCCCACCTCCCTCAGGCGCCGCCTCTAGGGGGACACTGCCCTTCCCGTGAGGCAGCCGTGCCCCACACGTTCTCCATGCAGGGCCCCACGTGGGCCGCCCCCACGCATGCCTTCACCTAGCAGGTCCCCAGGGCGCCCTCCCCCCCCCCCCGCCCACGACAACGCGTCCCGAGGACAAACTCCGTAGCGGCGATTCCGTGTCCCCTGCGGGCGCTGAGCCTCACCTT
Organism: Potos flavus; assembly: GCA_028534135.1. Classification (NCBI taxonomy): domain Eukaryota; kingdom Metazoa; phylum Chordata; class Mammalia; order Carnivora; family Procyonidae; genus Potos; species Potos flavus. The sequence goes on along the minus strand of CM052887.1, from coordinate 244,551 downwards.
GAGCCTCTCCGAGTGCAAAAGCTCCTCCTTGATCTCCTTCAGCCTTGCCTCTCGAATGGCCTGTTTGGTCACCGAGCGCATGGCGTCCTGGGCGTAGACACCAGAGGTCAGGATGGGGGGGCCACTGCCCTGTCCTCCCTTGTGCCTGCCTGGCTGCTTAGCAGCAGGGGCCTGACCCGGGGGAGGCACCCCCCACCAACCACGAGATCCCGCTCACCCGGCAGCGGTAGCGGAAGCCCTCGATCTCCTCCATGCGGAACTGGTAGGGAAGTAGGACGGGGGCCCCGTTCTCTGTGGAGAGAGAGTGCGGCAGTCAGGGTCCCCTGAAGGTTCAGGGCGGGTCTACCGGAGGCCATCTGCTCAGAGCCCTCCAGCCCCTCCCTGGGGCGAAGGAGCCCGGCACCCAGCCTACGCCTTCCCTGCGAGGAGCTCGTAGGGCGAAATGCCCGAGTCCCGTGGACAGCCCACAACAGGTGGTCCGGCACGCTGTGGCTGGGGCGGCCCAGTGGCCCATGGGTGCCTGTCACAGCAGCCTCAGAACCTGCCCACCTACCCACTCTCCTCCCCCACGGCCGCTCTGGACACTCGACATTCGCGACAAACTGGCGTCTCAGCGTAGAAGCAGCCCTTGCACTCCCGCCAGGCGGCACCCTGGACCCCCTTCTGCACGAGCCGACAGTGTCCTTCCCAGACCTCCAACCCAGGCAGGAACGAGGCCCCTTTGGGGAGCCTCCTGGCTGGCGGGCAGCCCTCCCCACGCCTCCTCTGCCGGCCGCCGCTCACAGCCTGGAACAGTGCCAGCTGTACCATCGCAGCGTCACCTCCGGAAGGCCCGGGGGGTGCTCAGGCCTGGACCTGGCAACTCGAGAGTCAGGGAAGGACCTCCCGGCGCCCAACGAGCTCCCCCTCCCAGGGTCCTCACCTGAGACACCACCAGCTCCAACCCCATCTCCCAAAACCCCCTCCCCTCCCTTGGCTCTTCTGCCCCTTGAGTCTGGACCTTGGCTTGCTCATCTGGGGGGGACCCGGCCTGCCACCCAGAGCAGGATGAGGATAGAGCAGGAAGGAGCCGCACGGCGGGCTGAGCAGGAGGTGCTGCCATCACCGCCGCTGGGCCTAAGGCGTGGGAAGAGAGCGCGGGGTTCTTACCTCCACTGAGAAGCTCCTCGATTGTGTGCAGGTGGGACTGCTCAGTAGGCAGCACGAAGGTCAGAACCATGCCCGGGTTGTTGGCGCGCGCTGTTCTGCAAGAAGAGACGGCCCAGCCTAAATCTCTGGCCCGAGGCCCACGGTCCCGGTGCCTGCCCAGCACGCCCCAGCTCTCTCACCTGCCAGCTCGATGGATGTAGGCCTCCGGGGTGGGCGGCAGGTCAAAGTTGAGCACAGCAGACACGTGGTGGAAGTCTATGCCCCGGGCCACACCCGCCTCCAGATCAGAGGCCCTGTAGGGAGACGTCCCAACGTCAGACCGACCCCCAGCCCCGGCCGGCAATCTCAAGCCATTTATCAGTAAAATCACTCGATAAAGCCTTACATGAAATAAGAAAAGTCTAATAGGCTGAAAACCCTAAAATCAGGAAGCAGGGTTATGTCAGAGCTGGGGTAGCGGGGTGGCCGAACCCTTGCCCTGACCTCAGTGCCGCAGGAAGGACAGAACTCACCGCAGCACAGGACAACCCAAGAACCGTCCCCGGCCGGACAGCCTGCTGGGCAGACACTGGGTTCCCCATCCCTTTGGAAATCTCTTCCTCACAGGTCACAGCTGCACGCCCAGCACAGGCTGCACGGCTCCCCTTGCACGATGACCCGACTACCCACTAGGTTCGGCCCTTCCTGCTGCCCCGGAGTACGTGCACATATGCCCTTCGTTCTTCTCCAGACCCTGGCAGCCGAGTGAGGCCCCAACCAGCAGCCAGACCCCCAAGCAGGACTCTTTGCTCGGGGACTCCAGTTTCATCACCTTCTGAGAGGCTGAGAGACAGTCTCCCTGCAGTGCGCTGGGGAAGGGACTCACCTGTCCCCCTTGGATACTCGGCCCCGACGCTTGCCCTTGACCGGGGCCCCCAGAACTTCGGCGTCGGTCGCTATGACGCAGTCGTAGAAGCCCTGGTTGAACTGTGAGATGATGTGGCACCTACGGCCCAAGAACGGAGGAAGCCTCAGCCCCAGAGCCATTTGGGGGCCCCCTCCCACCCCTGACGTCATCACGACTGTCGTCCCGACTCTTCCCTCTTCTCCAGCTCTGCTCCTGCGTAACCTTCGTGCCTCAGCTTCTCAGCTGAAGACGAAACGACAGAACTCTCAGAGCCGTGACACAAACTCAGTGAGAGTCGGTCGAGCCCACAGCCTGGCCTCCTCTTCCCGCTGAAGACACAGGAGCACGCCCCGCGTCTGCCCTTCCCGCGTCTCCGCCCAGGGGCCCGGCCGGGCGCACCTGGAGCACAGCGGGAGCTCTCCGTTGAGCACGCAGGCGGGGATGCGAAATTGCTCCAGGAACAGGCGCAGCCGGTAGCTCCTCTCCAGAGTGTTGACAAAGAGCAGGGACTTGCCGCGGACCAACGACAGCCTGAGCAGGGCATACAGCAGCAGGAATTTATCTTCCTCTGTCTGGCAGACCACCTGGAACTGCCGCAGCTGGTCCGGCCCCGGCAGCTGGGACTCCTGCAGCTTGAGAGTCACCTGCAGGGAAAGAGCCCCGTGGTCAGGAAAGAGGAGATGGGAGAGCCGCCGCAAGCTGCCAGCTCAAAGCAGGGTACCCTGTGTCCCCTCCCACTGGAGGACGGGACAACTCAACGCGCCCCGGCCGCCGCACTGTGCAGCGGACATAAGGTTACCAGGTGCTGGGGGCACAGAACAGAGAACACAGGTTAAGTGAGGACAGAAGCCCCGTAGCAGCAAACTCTCAAGGAGAGCCAAGTTCACGTACTTGACCGTACTGCTCAAAGCAGCCTTTCTGACTCTCGGGGGTCCCTGCTCTTGCCTCTAAGTGAAGCGTGTCTGAACCGCCCCCAGCAGACATCTCCGATGACGTAGCGACCGCAGACTAGTAGACGGGGAGCTTCTAGCGCCTCAGAACTAGGGGGGCTAACCCACTAGCGACTGTCCCACCCGAGATACCAGAGGACTCCTTTGAGAAGCAAGCGTCACATGTCACGGACCCGGACATTCCCGTAGCGCCCTTACTGGATTATGGAGTACCAGCTCCTTAAGTGCTTGCACGTCCTCGTTAAAGGTGGCCGACATCAAAAAAGCTTGGTAAATCCGGGGCAGATGACTAGAACAAAACAGAGCCCGTCAGCCTCCAGCTCCCGGCCCTAGTGTCTAGTCACGGCCGCACACACCCCTTCCTTACCAGAGCAGACTCTTGAGTTCCTCCTCGAAGCCAAAGGAGAAGAGAAGGTCGGCCTCATCCAGCACCAACAGCTCCAGGGAGTCTCGCAGGACCAAACTGGCCTGCTGCAAGTGGTTCAGGATGCGCGACGGGGTCCCCACGACTATGTCGGGCTTCTCCATCAGCACAGCTCTGCAGGTTGTGCAACACCTCCGTGTTGGGGAGCACGCAGCCACTCACCTCACCCCGACCAGCCCTGTTTGTTGCACACAAGCCCCGCAAACCCAATCCCGCATCCCTGAACGGGTTCATTCCTCTCTGGCCCTGGGGCTCTCACCCACCGCTGAGAGGCAGTGTCCTCGGCAGCTGAGACGTCAGCCACCCGGATGTCTCGAGCGCAGTAGGCAGCCAGCTGCTGGATCATGGACCGGGCCTGCCGCGCCAGCTCCTTGGTGGGCACCAGGACAAGCCCTCTCACAGCCTGCTCGACCGCCGGGCCTGTCTGCAAGAGCACAAAAGACAGACTTCGGCCAGTCAGCCCGCATCCTCGCGGCCACCCGAGGCCCCCCCCACCCCCGCAATCTGACGCAACGACTTAACTGTGTTCTGACCAGCCCCTCGCTGCCTGTCGCCCTCCCCAGAACAGGAGGAGGGTAGAACAGAGGGCTCTTTCCCCGGGCACTGACCCTCAAAGGGCACAACTCCGCGGTTAGCGCGCTACTGAAAATACCGCAGCTACAGCGCTGCGCGGACAACTTCATTCTAGCAGCAGGACTGAGAAACGTGCCCGCTCTTTACAGCACGATGAAGAGAAAGGGATGCGCTCGAGAAGACGCAAAGGATGACGGCAGCGCCTGCACCGGGGCAGGGCGACCCGAACCGCCGCCGGAGCGCTGGGCACAGCGGCATCCCGGGCCGGCCGCCGGGGTGCGAAGCCCGCGGGAGCCCCCGCCCCGCACGCCGCCGCCGCGACCCACCGCCTTCCTGTGCAGCAGCAGCTGCAGCGCGGGAATGGCATACGCGGCCGTCTTCCCCGAGCCCGTGCGGGCCCGAGCCAGCAGGTCCTTCCCCTCCAGCGCCAGCGGGATGGCCTTCTCCTGGATCAGCGTAGGTCGCGACCAGCCCAGGTCGGCGACGGCCTAGGAGACACGACGCGAGGCTCAGCGCGCCGCCCCGCCGCCGCCCCCAGCCACGTTGGCCCTGCCGCTCAGCCGTCCCCGGTACCTGCAGGAGCCGGGGGTCGAGGCCCATGTGCTCGAAGCCCAGCGCCTCCGGGTCCGCCATGCCGCGGCTCTGCGGGGACAGCGCGCACGCACGCACGGCAGGAAGGGCGCGACGGCGCGTGGGGCGCCGCCACCAATCAGCTCCGCGGGCACCGCCCCCTCCCGGAAGTGCTGGAGCCTGGGCTTCCGGCGTCCCGCGGGGCTCTGCGGCTGCGGCGGTGCGCGGGGCCCGGGGTCGCGAGGCCCGGACCCTCTTGTGCGGGCGGGGGGGCCCTCGGTGGCCGCCTCGGCCTCTCGTGCACCGGGGCTGCTCACGGCTTCTCCTTTCCCTCGCGGCGCTTCCGTCAGCAGCTCCTGCGGTGACCTCCGCACCTGCGGTGCCGGGCGGGGGCGGCCCTGGGGGTGCCAGCATGGGGTCTAGGGTCACGGGCGGGCGTAGCACGAGAGACCAAGGTGGGCTGGCCTGTGCCTGCCCGTCCGTTACCCGCACAGCGTAGCTAACGATAAGGACTCGGTCCCCAGCTGTGTCGCAGCCATAACGAGTCACCATAAACCCAGTGGCATGAAACAGCACGGTTACTCCGCTGTGGTTCCGCCGTTGTCTTGCAAGGTCTCGCTGGGCTGCACTCCCGCCTGGAGACCCAAGAAAGGTGGTTCCTTCCTTGCCTTTCCCTTTGCCTGGTGTCCCACTTCCTTCCTCCGAGCCAGCGACGGAGTCTGGCGTCCTCACGTCTCACCATGGCGACCCCTTGCCTCCACTTTTAATGAACCTGGTGATGACCCTGCGCTCACCCACCTAATGCGAGATAATCTATTTTAAAGTCGATCGATACCAACCTTCATTCTCTTTTGCCCAGAGCTGGAGACCAGGCCTCACCCCCCAACACATGTGCTTTGCAGTAAGGATGTTATACAGTCTAAGAAAGCAAGATTTCAGGAAAGAATTACGGTAGTAGTGGAAGGAATAGCAGAATTACCTGAATGTAGCCAAACTGGTTTCTAAAAACAACTTCTCTAGACCCTGAGGTATCTGTGAATGTCACACAGCAGCATGGAAATCCTCCCCACAGCCACCACCTGCTGGCCCATCCTCCTGCCATCGATATTGTACCTGCCCCAAAGGTAGGACAGATGCCCCTTCCCATCAAACCTTCACAAAAGGGGAAACCCAGAACTTATCGACCTACAGGCAGAATCAAGATGCACTGAGTTGTGCCCACAGCTGGACAGACCAGGGAAGGCCGCCCTGGCTCTTAGCAGTAGTTGCCTGCCCTCCCACAGCCCACCAGAACAGCCACGGTAGCAGAGATGTGTTCCCTTCCTGACCTGTCCCATAGTTCCCAGGAACCTCAGGCCAGAGGCCCATAAGGCTAACCATCTCATTTTCCCTGGGTTCATTCTAACGTAAGAAAACTGAAACCATCCCAAAAACTCAAACTTTAGAGAAGTCAATTATGGTTATTTTACCTCACTGGACTGTTCTACAACCATCCAGAATGAGACATATGAGGAACAGTTAGTTTTAAAAATATTCACAAAAATATTAAATAACAAAGCCTAGAAAACAAACTTGCATGTATTTTTATGAGTAAAAATAGGTACGCATACAGAACAGTATAGGACGTGGAAAGAAAGAGAAAGATTTCGCTCTGTAGGTCAAATAAGCAATGTGTATTAAGTAAATACGTATACTAGATAAAACCATTAAGTAAGAATCCAAGGGCAGCCAAGTTTAATATGGCAGAAGGGCGATGTACTAAAGATGCTTCAGTGTAATTCTAGCGGCTGAGAAACAAGAACTTCCATCTCCTCATAATTCCCTGCTGGTGGGCCGACATGTGTGACCTCTGTGAGTGGCCAAGCAACCGCCCTGACTGTTCCCGCGCCTACGGATGCTCGTCAGACCAAACACTGGCAGCATGAGCCCCCCTGCAGACGCCCCACCTACTGCAGGTCAGCACTGTGGCCCGCAAGGCCAGGGGCCTTTCTTCCACTCTCCTCGGTGCCTCCCCTCTGCCCATAACCTCTTAGTTCATTTCAAACACAGCTACTACAACACATTTTATTTCACTGGAAAAATCTGTATGAAGAACCAAATGTGGTTCCTGAGAAGAAAACATTTAGCACAGCTTAAATAAAAGTGAAGAGAAGAGGGAGGGGAGGAGGGCCCTGCCTGTGCTAGTTCCGCCACTACCTCACTCTGGGGCCCTGCAGGATGGAAATCCTGGTGTCTCAGGGAAGTCCCTGCTCGGCCCTCTCAGAAGGCCTTGAGAGCACCTGTGGTGTCTGCGAGCTGCTGCGGCCCTTTGCAAAAACGTACGGATACGCAGAATGCGGATGAGGCCGCACTGCTGTTCTCAGCTAGTCACACACAGGCAGGAACACTTCAACTAGGAAGTAAAATATATAGAATTTATCAAAAAATAGTTCTAATATATAGAAAAACATTTCAATCCTCTGAGGCCTCTGCCCCTTATTTACATTCACAAAGCCACTGAGCAAACCCAGGACTCACGAGGGAACAGCGAGGCGGGGCCTCCCTGGTGGGGCATTTCAGCCGCCTACTGCCTAAGTAGACGGAAAGAGAGAAGTTAAAGGAATAGCAGAGACTCTTTTCACTTGCTCTTTTTGTGACAGGAGGGAGGAGAATCACTGGAGGTGAAACAAGCAAGACTTCGTCCTGGGTCAGTTTTGATTCCGAACAAACCCCAAAACAGACCTTTGAAAACTTGGGACTAATGTCCTGGGTCCTTAAGAACCAGTGTGAGCGAGTGGCTGATGTGAGTGCTTTGTTGCCATGGAACCAATGTGGCTTGTATTCTTTTTTCATTTTTTCCCTCAAAATCCAGGTGGATAAGGTATTGGGTGGGGAAAGTACCAAATAATTGAGGTGAAGGGGAGGGATCATACGGAGAGGATACTACACCAGCTTCTTGGCCTCAAAGAAGCTTTTGAGGTGACGCATCTGCCAGATTCCAGTGAGGATGAGAATGACCGTCTGAGCAATTGACCACCACAGGACCCTCTGGTTGGTGCTCTCGCTGGTAAGACGGAAGCGCTCTTCGCGATACTGTGTAGGACAACAGGCCAGGATTAAACGTGCAGGACAAATGGTCCCAGCTGCTGTGAGGCCCCCCACCTGCTGCGCGAGATTCAACTTCAGGACCAAATGCTTTCTGAGACACTGCCTCGGATTCCCCTGGGAGTGCCCTGGGAGAGTGCCGCACGCCCCTCCACAAGCATCTCTGCTAGGTTGGGAGCTTGCTTGCTTCACTTCAGTTTACAAAGCTTTGAAACGGCCAAGTACACAGACACCCTCCACCCACCCCGTTCTCGGAACAGCTGAGCTCCCAAGCGGAAAAGGCCTTAAACAGAAACTCCAGTGGGCAAGGTTGGGCACAAAGGTCACCTGCCATGTCCGAGTACAGTCATACGCACGCTTACCCTCTGGTAATCCTGCTCCTTCTGGATCTGTTCCACCTGATCAAGCAGCTGCCGGGCTCGGAGCTGGAGCTCTGTCAGTTTGTCCTTGGCAGCAATCTCAGGGTAGTTGTTGGCATGCTCCCCAACCTGGATGTCCAGGTGGACGCGCTAGAAAGACACGAGGTGGAGCCCCAAAGCCCTAAGGTCAGAAACCCTCAGATTCCCTGTTACAGGTTACGGAACCTATTCTCGTCTCTAGGTGTGGGACAGAAACGCAACACCTATCTCTCTGATTGTGACTGTGTCCCAAAGCGTCACAAATGACAGTGGCAGTTAACTCAGAACTCGGCAGAATCAGGGAAAAGATTCTAAGCCGTGGCCAAAGAGGCAATCCTCTTACCAGTCTGCCGCCGGCGAAGAGAGCCATTCTGGTGGAGTTCGAGTGCAGGCAGATCTGATGGTCACCGGGTGTGTGGGAAGTGAAGGTGAAGCGGCCCTCGGAGCCGTACTGCCGGGACAGCACCACCTGCAACGGAACACACCGTGACAGCCCCCACCTGCATGCGGCCCTGTCCTCGGAGCCCTGCATGGCCCGGGGAGCTGGGGGAAGCGTGGCCTCGCGTACGCTGCCGAGCGCCCGTGCCACAGCCCAAGCACCACCAGCGGTGGCCCTACCTTGCCTTCAGGGTCCTTCACCTCGACATGCATGCCCAGGCCGGGGGTCGAGGGCAGGAAGACCTCCTTCTGCTTGTCCCACATCTGAGTGCGGTAGTTCCCTGCGGAGCAGACAGAGCCGTCACGACCCGCCTGCTCCGGCCGGCTCCCACACTCCGCGGGGCGCCGTGGCCGCGTCTGGGGGACACACGGGGCCCTGTCCTCCCTCGCCCCGCCTGACCGATGACCATGGTCTCGTCGGGGATCTCCTCAATGAAGCAGCGCTTCTCGGTCTCGCCGATGTGGAAGTAGAGCCCCCGGGCGCCGGCCGCGCACAGCGCGAGCAGCAGCAGTGCCGGCCGTCCCATCGCCCGCCGCCACCCGCCCAGACTCCTGCCAACGCGCGCCGTCGGCCCGTCGCGCATGCGCGCGCCTGCGCCCCAGTCCAGGAGACGCTGCGGCGCCGAGCGCAGAGCGCGCATGCGCCGTGACGTCCGTCCTGCGTCCGTCTCTCTCCGCTGGTCGGCCAGGCCAGGCAGTCTGGCCGAGAGGAGAGTACGCATGCGAAGGACTCCCGGCCCTCCCTCTCGCTTTCCCGGAGCCGATACTTTCTCCGACACCTACCTACGCGCTTCCTCCGCCCTGCGCGCATGCGCAAGCCTGCGCCCCGCTTCCAGGAGTGGCTGACAGCCGGCCTCGGAGCGCGCATGTGCCGATTCGCTCGCGACCCGCTCCTCCGCGGGGGAGGACGTGGTGGGGGCCTCCCACTGGAGATGGGGCGTGGGGTCGTGGGGTCCAGCGCGGGGGACAGACCGGGGAGACGAGGGGTCCTGTCCGGGGGACGGGGCATGGGAACGAGGGGGTCCCAGGAGGGGGAAGGAGCGTGGGGCCGTCGGGTCCAGCACTTGGGAGGGAGCCTGGGGAAGAGGGGTCCCGCGCGTAAGGCGGGGCGGGGGCGGCCCGAGCTGGTGGGGCTGTGTCACTGGGAGTGGTGACCGCCGGGCGTGACCTGTGACCCTGCTGCTGTGCTGGGATTTCCTGACCCTTGCGTGGGAGGCACTCACTGGGTGCGAGCGGGGGGAGGGGCCGGGTACCGCAGTGACCGGAAAGGAGATGCGGTGGGCGTGGCATGGGGACTTATGAGAAAATGGTCCCTTCTTCGAGTGTTTACTAGACTCTGCAAGACGAGGCGTGTGGTCGCGTCCGCCTCATTCTGTCCCCGCAGGCCCCCCGGTTTCCTGCCAACCTGTCAGACTGAACTGCTCTCTGCGCCCTAGGTGAGGGCTGAGGACCTGGGGGCCCCTGGGAGGTGCACGTGGGGCCCAGCGTGCCTCTGTTGAGAGCCGTCCTTGCAGAAAAACCCTGTAGCAGCGCTCTGGGTGCTCTGGGTATGGTTGTGTTGTGTGTGCTGCTGTGTATCCTGTAAGTTCTGGTTCTGAGCCAACACAAATATCCTGGGGGATCAAAGAAAGTCATTTAAAGGGCAAGCTTGCCCAGCAGCAATTCTGTGTGAGGACCCGAAGCCTCTGTTTAAAACCCTCTCCTTCAGAAGCTGGAAATTGGGGTTTGGCATGAAACCCCCTGATTTCTAAATACAGGCATTTAGCTCACTTCTTTCTAATGGAATGGACAATAAATAATCTCTGGCCACCTTCCGCAGTCTGATCTCAGTTCTCATTTGGGGGACAGGCTTGGGTTAACTGACTCAACCTGTGTGCTGTTGCAGCTCCTCCACCCCCACTTCTGTTGAACTAAGTGGTGCAAAATGAGACTGAAAATCTGGGCTAAGAAAACGGAGGGAGAGTATGAGGAAAACAGAATGAGTAGGGTCATGGGGTGTGTTTGCCTCTCCTGGTTACAGCACCCCCTTCTCTGGGACAGAGGAAGATGAACACCAAGCCAGGACATTGTTACTGGGTATAGAATCACAGTAGAGCATGGTTGAAAACCTTAAATTTTTTATAAAGATATTTTCCAAACACACGTAAAGAGAGAATAGTTAAAATGAACTTTGATATACTCATCACCCGCCTTCAACAAAAATCAGTTTTTTGCCTGCCTTGTTTCATTTCTTTCAGTGTTGTTTTCCCTGAAGTATATGAAAGTGTATTTTTTTCTGGATGTACATCATTTCACCTATAAATACTTAAGTGTGTGTCTCTGACAGATAAGGACTTTTAAAAATACCATTATCATATCCAACAAAATTAAACAATTCTTTAATGTCATCTAAAACTTAACGTATGTTCAGTTTCCCCTCGTCTCAAAAAATTTCAGATTGCTTAATCAGGGTCCAAACAAGGTAAAGTCACTGCATTCAGGGACACAGCTCCTAGATCTCTATTGATGATGATGGTGCCATTTCTTACTGAAGCACTTGGATCACTGGACCAGTAGAATCCTCCACGTTCTGGATTAGGTGGGTTGTATCTTAACATGTCGTTTCGCATGTGTCTCTGTCACTGCTGTATCCTGTAAACCATTAGATCCACAACCAGAGAGGATTTGCAGTAAAACTAAATGTGTCTGCATACATTACAATCATTACCCCTTTTTAATGTCCAGATCGTCTCATAAGACATCCAAGTTCTCTGTGCCCTTTTAACACAATTCTGGTAGTCTTTAGTGGCTTCCTTGCTTTCCATTTTGTACACTGCCTGCCCTACACACAAAATCTGCCGTTTGGGGGCGCCTGGGTGGCTCAATCGGTTGGGCCTCCGCCATTGGCTCAGGTAATGATCCCGGAGGCCTGGGATCGGGCCTTGCATTGGGCACCCCAGTTAGTGGGGAGTCTGCTGCTCCCTATACCCCTCCTCATGCTCGTGCTCGCTCTTAGAGTTCGTTCTAATAAATAAAATCTTTTTTAAAACATCTGTTTACCCAAGGAATCTTTTTTTTTTTTTAAGATTTTATTTATTTATTTGACAGAGAGAGAGATCACAAGTAAGCAGAGAGGCAGGCAGAGGGAGAGAGGGAAGCAGGCTCCCTGCTGAGCAGAGAGCCCAATGCGGGGCTCAATCCCAGGACCCTGGGATCATGACCTGAGCTGAAGGCAGAGGCTTTAACCCACTGAGCCACCCAGGCACCCCTTACCCAAAGCATCTTGATTCACTTTGGTAAGAAATGGTATTCATAGTTCTAATTTATTTTTTTTCTTCAAGAGGACCCAAAAATTTGTCCTAATTGATGGGTAATCTTAAAGAGATTCCATTACTCACAGGAGAAAACCTACATTAGGTAATCTAAATCCCTGGGCCTGAAAACTTTTCCCCTTAAAGGTGATGGGCAATTTCTGCCAACATTTACCTAAGCCAGCTGCCCCTTCATTCAACCAATATCTATGAGCAGCTACTGTGCCAGTATTCTAAACCCTGGGGATACAATGGTGAACAAAACACAAAAATCCTTGTCCTCATGGGTTTATTTTGGTTATCACCCTTCAATGCATACTCTATAGCATGCCAGAAGGAGAAGGTGTCAAGAAGAAAAATGAAGCAGGGAAGAGGTTAGGGAATGTAGTGGGTTGAATGGTGCCCCCACCAAAGACATACCGATGTTGAAATCCCTGGAACCCATGAATGTGACCTGCCTTGGAGTCTCCAAATGTAATTAAGGACCTGATGTGATAATCCTGGATTATCCTGGGCCCTAAATCCAGTGACCAGGGTCTTTACAAGAGACACAGTGACACCCACACACCCACAGGATGTCTGCTATAAAAACCAAACAGAAAATAACGATTGGTGAGGATGTGGAGAAATCAAACCTCGTGAACTGTGGGTGGCATCATAAATGGTGCAATGACTATGGAAAATAACACAGAGATTCCTCAAGAAATTAAAACTAGAACTACCATATGACCCAACAATCCCACTGCCTGGTAGATCTCTAAAAGTCTGAAGACAGGACCTTGAAAAGACACTTGCATGCCCACACTTACAGAAGCACTATTCACAGTGGCCAAGAGTGGAAGCAACCCAAATGTCCATCAATGGACGAACAGACAAGAGATCAAAAGTATGTGCCACTGAATATCATTCAGCCTTGAAAAGGAAGGAAATCCTGCAGTGTGCCACAGCACGGATACACTTTGAGGTCAGTGTACTAAGTGAAATAAGCCTGTCACAAAAAACAAATACTGCATGATTCCGCTTATAAATAAGAGGGTATCTAAAGTAGTGAACTTAGTAGAGACAGCGAGTAGAATGGTGCTGAGGGAGGGGGAGTTGTTTAATGGGTAGGGTTTCAGATCTATAAGATGAAAAAAGTTCTAGAGATCTGTTTCACAAGGTAAATGTCACTGAACTGTGTGTACGCTTAGAAAAGAGAGACATGCACAGATAAAAGGACTCAGCCATGTGATCACAGGGTAGACATTGCAGCCACAAGCCAAGGAATGCCTGGAGCAACTAGAAACTGGGAGACAAGCAAGAAAACCTCTCCTAGAGTCTCTGGAGGGAATACAACTCAGCTGACATCTTGATTTTGGACTTCTACTCCCTAGAATTGTAAGAGAATAAATTTCTGTTGCTTTAATCCACCACGTTTGTGGTAATTGGTTATGGAGACCAACATAGGGAATGTATGGTTAGAAGCAGGATGGGGTAGAGTAGAGTGGCCAAAGAAGGCTCACCAAAAAGGTGCCATGTGAGAGAGGTCCTGGAGGGCAGGTCACATGGCTACCTGAAGAAAGAGCGAGAGCCCCAAGGCTGGCATGAGTTGGAGAAGGTCAAGAAGGCCAGTGTAGCAGGAGGCACAAGCATAGGAGGGAAGCAGGAGGAAATGAGGTCATAACTGGGGATGGGAGAATTGGGTAGGCCTGTTAGGCCACTTTTAAGGACCTTGGCAAACAAGTGAGAACCCCGTAGGGGATTCTGAATAAGGAATGACTTGGTCTAACTCAGATTTAAAAATTCTGATCCTGTCCAGGCAGCAGATGATCACTTAAAATAATAGGCTTATCAATGGATCAAAGGATCAAAATGCTGTTGTAAATAATGTTCAACCTAAATCAGATCTTTTGTCCTATCTTGCAGTTCACAGGAAATTCAAAAGTTCGGGGACGCCATGAGGAAACAACAAGGCAAATCCAGAATATGGAGCAATTGGCTTCTATCTTCCAAACACTGAAGTCAAGAAGAAAAATAAAAGTGGGGGAAATGTACTTAAAAACTGAACTGAAAAGAAAGGACCAGAGGTGCACAATACTACACAAGGCATGTGACTGCCCCTCGGCCTTGGTGTGCTAGAATTGATGTGGGAAACAAAGGAAGAAGAAAAATTATTAAATTTTCTTACTACTGGAGCGCCTGGGTGGCTCAATCGTTAAGCGTTTGCCTTCGGCTCAGGTCATGATCCCGGAGTTCTGGGATCAAGCCCCGCATCGGGCTCTCTGCTCGGCGGGAAGCCTGCTTCTCCCTCTCCCACTCCCCCTGCTTGTGCTCGCTCTCTCGCTGTGTCTCTCTCTGTCAAATAATAAATTTAAAAAAAAATCTTTAAAGAAAAATAAATAAATTTCCTTACTACCTACAGACCACTGACAAGTCCTTGAAACAGGCAGAGTGACCTTCCTCTAGGGACTCAATTGCCTCGAGGCTGACACTTCTCTAAGGGCAAAAGGCAATCTTAGGTCCAACCCCCAGGATCCTCTAAGTCTATCTTAACATATAAAAATTCCTCTGGAAAGTTCCTTTATCTCTAAACCCAAGATACGTGTAGGTAATCATCCCCCAATCATATGACCCATGGATGTACATCTGAAGGTTCTCATGACTAAGGTTTTATTAGATGGTAATAAATGACCTTTTCCCAACAATAACTAGACCCTCAAGGTGCTGGAAACCTTGCTTCGAAATTCCTTAGAGACTCACGCTATCCCTAATCCCCTCCCAACTTGAAAGTATATAATGGGCCACTTCTCCTGACCCTGCTGCAGCTCTTTCTGCCCACAGGTCCTCTCCTGTGCTTTAATAAAATCACCTTTTGCACCAAAGTCGCCTCGAGAATTCTTTTTTGGCCATTGGCTTCAAACTCTTAACATTCTTTCCTATATCAGAAGGACTGCAAAGACTCTCGCCAAGCACCCCTCCCACCACCGAGTCTGCAGACTGCTCCTCCTGTGAAGAGGCGGAGTGCGTTTCCCCCCACGGGAACCTGGCCTGGCCCTGTGGCTTGCTCAGCCCAATTCAGTGCAGTGCAGGGAGGCTGCACGGGCCCCCACTTTCCCTCCCTGGGAACCCGGCACACATGAGGCTCAGTGTGCCCCAAGCAGCCAGCAGTCACTGCAAGGAAGCCAGTTGGATCCTCCCATCCCAGAGGTGCTGCCCTGGCCAATACTACAGGGAACAAAGATGAGCTATCCCCACCAGAACCATGCTATGCAGTTATGCAACTGGCAAAAATGAGGATTCTCTCCATGAACTGATACAGGAAGATATCCAGCATGCATCACTAAGTTAAGGAAGCAAGTGTGCAGTAAGCTGGAAAACACCGAAGACCGGGTAAGCTTCTAACGTCAGTGGTACCTTACAGTAATGCGAGTATTCAGCAGTATGGTTGTACTGGCTAAAATACAGAAATAATTCTTTCCTGGTTGTTACATGACCATGCTCCACGTACCTGGATTCCCACCACCTCTGCTGTCTACCCCACCTGATTGCCCCTCAATCCAACAGAGTTGCTCTCAGCAGGGATGGGGTCTGGCAAGCCAGCAGATAATGAAGTGGATGGTAACAGGGGGGTGAGGGAGACTTTGCAAAGTAGACCTTGTAATATGTTACTGATTTCTGAGCTATGTGAATATGGCCCCTATTTCATAACATAAAATTCAAAACCTGAAGCAGTGCTTCCACCATTCTTTGTTTTCTGGATTCCAATGGCTGTCAATTGCTGGTTTGTCCTAGAACGTCAGCTCTGTGACAACACAGATCCTGCCTGTCTCCCGGGTTTGCCTCTATCCCCAGAACCTCAGGCCAAAGTGGTATAAACATTCTTGAATGAAGGCAGAATGTACAGTTGATGAAAAAGCACACTGAGCAAAAGCCATAGGATGCAGTGAAGGTAGTGTGCAGAGAAAAACATACAGCGCCAATGTCTGCATTAAAGCAAAAGAGAGAGCAAATCAGTAACCTAACTTTACACTTTGAGAAGCTAAAAAGGGAAGAGAAAAGAAGAGCAAACTGAACCCAAAGCTAGAGGAAGGAAAGAACAATGAAGATTTAAATAGAGATAAACAGACTAGAAAAACAATAGTCCACAGAAGCAAAAGTTGGTTCTTTGAAAAGATCAACAATGCTGATAAATCTGTAGTTAGGCTGCCAAAAAAAAAAAAGAAGACATAAATCACTAACATCAGAGATGGGTAGCAGGGACGTTACCACTGACTTTACAGAAATGAGAAGGATGAGAGAGCACTCTGACCTACATGCCAACAAGTACAGTAACTTAGATGAAATCCCCAGAAACACACAAGATTACCCAAAGCGAAAGGCTCAGGACCAGATGTTTTACTGTTGAATTCTACAAATGTTTAAAGATTTATCACCAATCCTACTTAAACTCTCCTGACAAACTAAGGAGGAGGGAACACCTCCTAATTCATTCTATAAGGCCAGTATCACACTAATACTAAAGCCAGACAAAAGTATCACAATAAAAGAAAACTAAACCAATTTCACTTAGGAATATAGATGAAAAAAACCTCAACAAAATACTAGCAAATCCAAGAGCACATTAAGAGGACTGTACATCATGACCAGGGGGGATTCGTCCCATGCATGCAAAAGTGGTTCAACATAAGAAAATCAATGGGATAAATCACATTAATAAAATGAAAGGGAGAAAAACACATGATAACCTCAACTGATGAAGAAAAGGCACTTAACAAAATCAAATACCCTTTCATCATCAAAACCACTCAGAAAACTAGAAATAGAAGGGAACTTCCTCAACATGATAAAGGGCATCTACAAAAATCCCACAGCAAACATCATACTCGGTGGTGCGAGGCTGAAGTTTTCCCCTAAGATCAGGAACAAGACAAAGAAGCCTATGTCCACCCCTGCCATTTAAGATTGTCCTGGATGTTCCAGCCCAATCAATTAGACAAGAAACAGAAGGCATCCAAACTGGAAAGGAAGAAAAACTATATTCACACATGATATGATCCTATATATGGAAGAAAATCCCAAAGAATCTAAGAGAAAGCTACCAGACCTAATAAATGAATTCAGTGGGGGCACCTGGGTGGCTCAGTGGGTTAAGCAGCTGCCTTCGACCGAGATCATGATTGGGGGCCCTACATCGGGCTCCCTACTCAGCTGGGAGCTGCTTCTCCCTCTCCCTCTGCCTGTTGCTCCCCCTACTTGTGCTCTCCCTCTCTCTGTGAAATAAACAAAATCTTTAAAAAACAAACAAACAAATGAATTCAGTGAAGTTGCAAGGCCCAATATCAGTAAACAAAAATCAATATACCAGGAATGAACAACCAGGAAAAGAAATTAAGAGAGCAATTCCACCTACAGATGCTTCCCAAAACACACTAGTGATAACTTTAACCAAGGTACAAGGCTTGTACATTGAAAAGTAAAAATAATGCTAAAGGAAATCAAAGAAGACACAAATAAATGGCAAGATATCCTTGAACTGGAAGACTTGATATAGTTAGGATGTTAGTACTACCCAAAGTGGTCTACTGATTCCATGCAGTCCCTATCAAAATTCCAATAGTTTTTGTTTTGTTTTGTTTTGTTTTTGCAAAAGTGGAAAAGCTAATCCTTAAATTTATATGGAATTACAAGGGGTCCCAAGAAGCCAAAACAATGTTGAAAAAAACCAAAGTTGGAGAACTCACACTTATGGATTTCAAAACTTATTACAAAGCTACAGTGATCAAAGTGGTGTGGTACTGGCATAAAGACATATAGACCAACGGACGAGAATTGAGAGTCCAGAAATAACCCAAACATGTGGCCAATTGGTTTCCAAAGAGAGTGTCAGGTCCATTCAATGGGGGAAAGAATCATCTCTTCAATTGATGGTGTGGGGACAGCTGGAGTTCTACAAGTAAAACGGTGAAGGTGAACCCCTACCACACATCAAACACAAGAATTAACTCAAAATGGATAAACAACCTAAATATAAAGGCTAAAACCAGCTAATGGACACATGAAAAGATGCTTAACATCACTGATCCAGGAATTGCAAATCAACACCACCATGAGATGCCCCTTCACACCTGTCAAGTTAGCTATTATCACAAAATCAATAAGCAATAGGTGTTGGCGAGGATGTGGAGAAAGGGAAATCCTTTTGCACTGTTGGTGGGATTGCAAACTGGTGCAGCCACTGTGGAAGGCAGTATGGAAGTTCCTAAAAGTATTAAAAATAGAACTGCCCTATGATCCAGCAATTCTGGGTATTTATCCAAAGAAAGCAAAAACACCCATCTGAAGAGATATATGCACCCCCCTACATTCATTGCAACATTATTCACAACAGCCAAGATACAGAAGCAACCTAAGTGTCCATGCATAGATGAATGGATAAAGATGATGTGGGGCGTGCACTCGTGTGCACACACACACACACACACACACGTAGGAATATTATTCATTCATTACAAAGAATGAGATCCTACCATTTGTGGCAACACGGATAGATCTACAGGTATTACGCTAAGTGGAGAAAGTCAGACGGAAAGAGGAATACTGTATGAGTTCACTCCCACGTGGAATCTAAAAAAACAAAGGAGCAAACAAAACAAAACAGAAACAGACTCAAAGACACAAGAAACTGTTGGTTACCAGAGGTGGAAGGGGTTGGGAGCACGCACAGGTGAACGGAATTAAGAGGAACAGCCTTTCAGCCATAAAATAAGTGGTGGGTTACAGCACAGGGGTACAGGCAGTAACACCGTTAATAACTTAGCATGACGACAGAGGGTCACTAGACTTATCGCAGGGACCATTTCTTTTCTTTTTTTAAGATTTTATTTATTTGGGAGAGAGCGAGCGAAAGAGCAAGAGCGCGGGGTGGGGGGGGGCAGAGCAGAGGGAGATGGAGAAGCAGACTCCCCGATAAGCAAGGAGCCTAATGCAGAACTCGATCCCAGGACACTGGAATCACGACCTGAGCCGAAGACAGACGCTTAACTGACTGAGCCACCCAGGTGTCCCTGTGGGGATCATTTCTCAGTGTATAAAAATATCAAATCCCGATGATGTATACCTGAAACTAATGCTACACTGTAACTCAACTGCACCTCAATTTAAAAAAAAGATAATCATCCCATTTTTTAAAAAGCTAAAACTATAACACACTCAGAAGAAACATGTGGGTGAACCTTCATCTCGGGTTGGCAATGGGTTCTTAGCT
Organism: Potos flavus; assembly: GCA_028534135.1. Lineage (NCBI taxonomy): Eukaryota > Metazoa > Chordata > Mammalia > Carnivora > Procyonidae > Potos > Potos flavus. Next base: position 225,546 of record CM052887.1, on the reverse strand, counting down.
GCGACAGGAGAAAGTAAGAACAAACACAGATAACATGGACTTCCTCAAAATTAAAAGTTTTTGGTCGTCAAAGAACGTTATAAAAAAGCAAAGACAACCTATGGAATTGGAGAAAATATGTGTAAATCATAGATCTGATGAAGGATTATAATCTAGAATATATAAAAAAGTCCTCCAACTAAACAATGACCCAACAACCCAATTCAAAAACAGGCAAAGTCTCCAATAGACTTTTCTCCAACAAAGATATACAAATGGCCAATAAGCACATGGAAAGATGCTCATCACTGCTCAGTAGGGAAATGCAGAGCAATACAATGATGAGAATACCTCACACATACTAAGACGGCTAAGATGGTAAAATTTTTAAAAGGAAATAAATATTAACCAGAAATGTAAAGAAATTGAAAGCCTCGCTTATTGCTGATGGGAACGTAAAACGATGTGGCTGCTGCAGAAAACCGAGCGTAGTTACCATTGACCCACCGATTCCACTCCTAGGTACACTCACGATATGATTATAAACAAGTACTGTGCTCCACAGATTCTTACAAGCCAATGGCCACTGTAGCACTAGTCACAGGGGCCAAAATGTGGAAACAATGCAAATGGAGGAAGGGATAGATGTGGTGCAGTGTATCCACATGGGGACCATTATCTGCTCATAAAGGAAGGGAATCCTGACACCTGCTACAACTGGATGAACCTTGAAAACGCTATGCTCAGTGAACTAAGCAAGGCCAAAAGAAAAAATACGGTATGATTTCACTTATATGAGTACCTAGAGTCCTCAATTTATACCAACAGAAAGTATAGTAGAGATTACTAAGGGAGAAGGAAGATGGGAAGGCAACTCACAGAATGGGAAGTTATTAGGGTAGAGTTTCTGTCGGGAGCTGTGAAGAAGTTTCAGAAATAGGGTGATGGTTGTGCAATATGTTGAATGTAATTAATGCTACTGAATGTACACTTTAAAGGCAGCATTTTTTCCTTATGCACATTTTACCACAGTTTATTTAAAAAATGAGAGGATAAAGGGGTGCCTGGGTAGCTAGTTGGTTAAGTGTCTGACTCCTGACTTTGGCTCAGGTCTTGATCTTAGGGTGCTGGGATCTAGCCCGGCACTCATCCTGGTGTTGGCTTAGGATTCTCTCTCCCTTGATCCCTCCTCCCCAAAATAAATAAAATCTAAAATTAAAAAAACGAGAGAGAGAGAGAGAGGATAAACCATACTAAGGCTGGCTCCCTGGCTCCTTTACTTTCCTCCAGTCTCTAGATCCTTATCCCACACACCTGTCCAACTTTGCTCTTACAAGCACTTACACTCCTGCTCAAAACAAACAAACAAAAAACAACAAAAACGCACCCCTTACTTTGCCCTTCCCTTCTAAACACTGCTCTAAGTCTATACCACATCCACGAGTGGGTGGCATAGTCTTTGCCCTGAATTCCAGCCCAGATTCAGATATTGGTATCTTCAACGGAACTATCCTGGTCACCCGGCTGCCCCTGGTCACCCCGTGACCTACGCCGTGTCACAGAACACAGTCCTTGCCTTCAAGACTTGGGAACATTCAAGGAAAAGAAGGCAGCGTGCCCCAGCGTTTCCGGGATGTCGGTCACCGGGACGCCACCTTCCCACCCTCCAGCTCTCACAGCCTTTTAAGCGCAACGGTCTATTGCAAAACAGCTTCTTATCGTTGCCGAGAACAGGGAACCAGCACTCGCCAGAAACCTCACAGACAAGCTGCCGGGCATCAGGAAGACAGAGCAGCTCCGGCTCCAGCTCCGGGACTGCCCGCGGAGAGGGAGCAGCCGCAGACCCACCCAACGGCGCCCACTGTCCCCACGGGTCCCCCCACGGCCGCCCCGCTGTCCTCGCACAGCGCTCCTCCTTCCCCAGGGAAGCGGCCTCTAGAAGCCGCGGGCCCGCGCAGTCGGGGCGCGCAGGGCAGCTTCCAGCGCCCGCTCGCGGCCCCGCCGCCCGTGGGAAGCCCTGGCGTCCACGACGGCCTCCACACGCACTCGCCATGCGCTGAGGTCTGCCGTCCGACCAGCTTCTTCCGCTCCGGCCACGCGGGTCGGGTCCGCCGAGGCCCCCGCCGGCGACACCAAGGGCCACGCGCAGACCCCCTGCCCACCTCAGCGTGCCGGCGCAACCAGCTCACCGAAGACCCCAAGAACCGGGCGCCGCAGCGCCGGCGCGGCTCTATGACGCCAAGCCACGCCCACACGGCAGGGCGGGCCTTCTTCTTCGGGGGCGGGGCTGCGTGCTGACGCCACACGCCGGGGCGGAGCCAAGAGTTTGGTGCCCCGGAGTGGGGTGTCGGCGCCTCATTCGGGTGGAGCCGAGCCGGGGACAGGTAAGAGCGCGCTGCCGCCGGGCCTGGCCCGGTGCGAGAAGACCCGCGCCCTTGGGCAGGGGGCAGGGGTTGCGGCAGAGGGCGAGGGCGCCGCGTCTTCATTGTCGCTGGCGCCGCGGTGACAGGGAGTGAAGCCGGATGGAGCAGGGCTGACGGAGGGAGGTGGGTGGGACGGGGCCTGACGGACGGGACTGACAGCCAATGGCACGGCGAGCGTCGCCTGCCGGGTGGAGATTGGCGGGTGCGGGCGCGCGCGGACGTCGCGGGGGGCGCGCAGCGGCGCGCTATTGGTTGTGGCGGGCGTGGGGCGGGCCGGTCGGCGGATGTGAGGGAACGGGCGCCGCGGCCGGGGTTACCCCCAAGGTCGAGGAGGCGTCACGAGGGAGCCGCCCGGCGCTGTCCTCTGCCGGGTCGGAAGGGTGGCGCGCCCTTCGTGGAGCGGCTGCGGACTGTGGGCTGTAGGCCGTGCCCCACCCGCGCCTGCTGTGGCTGCGCGCCTGGGGAGACGCCCTTGAGCGGACCATCCGCAGCACCTCGTGCTCATTACTCCTCCGGGCTCAGTACCCCGCCTTACCCATCCTCCCTCCGCTCCTGGGGGGACACCCTTGAGAGGACCGCCCCCAGCACCCAGTGTACCCAGTACCCCTCTGGACTCAGTTCCCCACCTTACCCATCCTCCCTCCACTCCTGGGGGGCACCCTTGAGAGGACCGCTCCCAGCACCCTGTGGACCCAGTACCCCTCTGGACTCAGTTCCCCACCTTCCCCATCCTCCCTCCACTCCTGGGGGGCACCCTTGAGAGGGCCACCCCCAGCACCCTGTGGACCCAGTATCCCTCTGGACTGAATACCCCACCTTGCTGATCCTCCCTCCGCTCCTGGGGGGACACCCTTGAGAGGACCACCCCCAGCACCCTGTGGACCCAGTACCCCTCTGGACTTAGTACCCCCACCTTGCCGATCCTCCCTCTGCTCCTGGGGGGACACCCTTGAGAGGACCGCTCCCAGCACCCTGTGGACCCAGTACCCCTCTGGACTTAGTACCCCACCTTATCCATCTTCTCTCCGCTCCTGGGAGGACGCCCTTGAAAGGACCGCCCCCAGCACCTTGTGTACTCAGTACTTCTCCGGACTGAGTACCCCACCTTACCCATTCTTCTCCCTGCGCTCCTGGGGGGACGCCCTCGAGTGGACCACCCCCAGCACCCAGTGGACTCAGTACTTCTCCAGAGTCAGCACCCCGCATGCCCATCCTCCTTGCACTCCTGGGAAGACACCTTTTAGCAGACCACCCTCAGTACCCCTCTGGACTGAATAACCCATCTTACCCATCCTTCTCCCTGCGCTCCTGGGGCGATGCCCTTGAGTATATTAAATCTCCCCAGCACCCTGTACTCAGTACTCCTCTGGACTCAGCACCCCGCCTTACTCATCTTTCTCCTTGAGCTCCTGGGGAAACACCCTTGAGTGGACCATCCTGCAGCACCTGTGTACTCAGTACCCCTTCAGACTCAGCACCCCACTTTACCCATCCTTCTCCCTGCGCTCCTGGGGAGACACCCTTGGCAGACCACCCTGCAGCACCCCACCGTACTTGTCCTTTTTCCGGAGGTCTGATAGCCCGTGTCAAGATGAAGCACATTTCTTGGCGCAGTACACTGGTCATGCTCCTCTTCCACTTTGCAGAGCCACCAGACGGAAGTGGGAGTTGTGTGAGACTCAGTAGAGAACTGGTGTTTGCAGAACGGAGGAGAGATGAGTCCGAGGCCCGGGGCGTGACCTCTGTCTGGTGTTCCTCTGTGCCTTGTTCTGCGGTCCTGGACTGTGGAGCAGGGACTGGGGCCGTGCTTCCAGGCCCACTACTCTGAGCAGCTTCAGGACAAGTGGCCTGGAACAGAGCCTTGTTTGCACAGTGGCAGGAGCTGCAACAGTCAAACCACAGTGTTTTCGTGTGGACACGTTTCATATGAAAATATGCAGTACTCTTCTAGCTTTGCAAAGTAGACGAGGACTGGATCTTGGAAAGTTGGAGAAAGATCAGAGTTTCCTGATGATTGAGAGCACTTTCCACATTTCAGGTTTTTTTTTTCCCCATTGCAACACTTTTGAGATACAGTTCGTGTGGTGTAGCAGTCACTCACTTAAAATACACAATTAAATGATTTGTCGTGTATTCACAGTTATGCAACCATCACCACAGTTTAGTTGCTTTTAAAAATTAATGTCAGAAGCATGAGTTTCTGTGGGTTTCATTTAGATTTGCACAGCTTATTAAATACCAAACATTTACTGTGTTTATTGTATATCTATCACACCTACACGTATGTGTACTTAATGTACATATCAGATCTACTAACTGATCGCACTCCCCACTGCCCCATTTGAAGAGAAAATACTGTGCTCTCTACCTTTTAAATTTTTAGATAGTTTTTTTGGGGGGGGGGGGATACCTGCCACTATTGAGATTTATTTCGATAATTATACATATAAATTTGTCATACGCAGTTACAAAAAATTGTACAGAGAGATGCCAGTGTCCCTTTGCCTAGTTTCCTCAAATGATAATATTTTGCAGAAACCATAAAGTATGTTATCACAACCAGGTGCTGGCATCGATAATAGCCAAGATGCAGAATATTTCCCTCATCACAAGGATCCCTCCTCTTGCCTTTTTATAGCCACACATTCTTTCCTCCTGCCTCCATCTCCTTAGCTCCCAGCAGCCACTAATCTTTCCATTTCTATGAATTTGGCAAATGAAGCGTGTCATATAAAGAGAATCATAAAGTATGTAACCTTTTGGGATTGGCGTTTTGCGCTCCTCAATTCTCTGACAATGAATGCAGCTTGCTGCCTTCATTTAGCTCCTTTTTATGCCTCCAGGTCTTGGATGCAACACCATTGGCTCCCCCATTAAATGACGTCTAAGTTGTTTCCATTCTTTGGCTATTATGAATAAGGCTCCTAGAAGCATTCATATGCAGGTTTTTATGTGAACATAAGTTTTTGTCTTTCTGGGATAGGTGCCTAGGAGTGCAATTACGAGGTCATATATTGGTTGCATGTCCAGTACTTTAAGAAATAGCCAAACTTTTCCATAATGGCTGTGCCATTTTGCCTTCCCACTAGTAATGTATTTGAGGTCCACTTTCTCCACATCCTCGCCAGTACTTTATGATGTCACTTTTTGGTTTTTTGGTTTTTTTTTAGCTATTCGAATAACTATGTAGTGATGTGTCATTGTGGTTTCAGTTTGCGTTTCCCTGATGGTTACTGATATTGGACACATTTTCATGTGCTTATTTGCCATCTGTGATTTCGAGTATATTTCTTTGAATAGCCTTTTTTTTTTTTTAAAGATTTTATTTATTTATTTGACAGAGAGAGAGATCACAAGTAGGCAGAGAAGCAGGCAGAGAGAGAGGGGGAAGCAGGCTCCTGCTGAGCAGAGAGCCCAATGCGGGGCTTGATCCCAGGAACCCAAGATCATGACCTGAGCCAAAGGCAGAGGCTTTAACCCACTGAGACCCAGGCGCCCCTTGAATAGCCTTTTTAATGGTTGTCTGGGTATTACGTTATATGTATGTAATTTATCATAGTCTGTAGGTGTCACTTTTATATCAGTTGAAGGGAAGTGTAGAAACCTACCTCCATTTACATCTCTTTACCCTGTCTCATTTAAAATTGTCCTAAAGGGGTGCCTGGGTGGCTCAGACCTTGAGTGTCTGCCTTCGGCTCAGGTGATGATCCCAGGGTCCTGGGATCCAGCCCTGCATCGGGCTCTCTGCTTGGCAGGAGGCCTGCTTCTCCCTCTCCCACTCCCCCTGCTTGTATTCCCTCTCTCGCTGTGTCTCTCTCTGTCAAATAAATAAATTTTAAAAAATAATAATAAAATAAAATAGTCTTAAATACTATCTCTGTATATGTTTAGAACCACATCAGACATGTTGCAATTTTTGTTTCATCTATCACGCATACTTAGAGGATTCAAGAGGAGAAGGAAATTATATTTACCCACATGTTGTTCTTTCTTATTTCATGATGTTGAGGGATTCCTTATTTTATCATTTCATTTCTGTTCAGAGAAGTCATTTAGCCATTCATTTAAGGCAGGTCTGCTGGTGGCATATTCTCTTAGTTTTTCTTCATCCTTTCATTCCTAAGGAATTTTTTCACTGGATGTAGGATTCTGTGTTCACAGTGATTCTCCTTCTGCCCTTGAACAGTGTCATGCCACTTTATTTGGCCTCCATAGTTTCTGGTGAGAAATAGGCTCTTCAAATTGTAGTTTTCAGGTTTGATTATGGTGTGTCTTGCAGTGGATTTCTTTGTTTATTCTTTTGAGGTTCACTAAGCTCAAATCTGTAGGTTTTTGTCATTTGCCAAATTTGAGAAGCTTTTGCCATTATTATTTTGAATACTTTTTCAGCCCCTCCATCTTTCTTCTTCTCTTGAGATTCTGATGACATTTTCATGATGGCATTCATATTCATCATGAAATCTTGCGTTATGGTCCTGTATGTCACTGAGGCCCTGTTCATTTTTCTTTCCGTATTAGACAATCATCGTTCGGCTGTAGAGCAGTATTCCCTGCATTCCCTGTTGTTCAACTTGAGTAATTTTTTTATTCTTTGTTCACTGAGTTTTTTTCTATCCCTTTCATTTAACCCATCATTTTTTAAAATTTTGGTTGTTGTATTTTTTCAGTTCTAAATTTCCATTTGGTTCTTCTTTATGGCCTTCATTTTGTTGTTGAGGCTTTTAAATTTTGTTTTGTTTTTGTTTTTAAGCATGTTCAATAGTTGCTCAAGGAAGCATTTTGAAGCTGGCTCCCTTAAACTTTTTGTTAGATAAATCTAACATTTCTAGGGGCGCCTGGGTGGCTCAGTGGGTTAAGGCCTCTGCCTTCCACTTAGCTCATGATCTCAGGGTCCTGGGATCGAGCCCCGCATCCGGCTCTCTGCTCAGCGGGGAGCCTGCTTCCTCCTCTCTCTCTCCGCCTGCCTCTCTGCCTACTTGTGATCTCTCTCTCTGTCAAATAAATAAACTCTTTAAAAAAAAATCTAACATTTCTATCTTCTTGGTGTCTATAGATTGTCTTTTTGGGGGTTTTGGTTGAGATCATCCTGGTTCTTGATGTGGTGAGTGACCTTTGGTTATGTCTTGGACATTTGGGATATTACTTTATGAGACTTGAATCTTAAACGTCTGAACACAGAGAACAGGTTTCTGCTGACGCTGCTGCAGGTCAGTGGGTGCTGCCTGGTTGCTACTGGGCAAGGGTGGAATCTAGGCTCCCCACCCAGCCTCCTTGGTATCTGTGGGGAGGGACTCCTTGTTATTGCTGTGTGGGTGTAAGTTCCCCATTAAACCTTTGTGATTCACCCCTGCCTGGGAAGGGAGGGGTGCTGCCCTGTTACTGCTGGCACAGGTGGAATGCAGGCTCCCTGCTGGCCTCCAGTGCCCTCGTGAGGGTCACTTGGTGGGGATGGAAGTCCCTGATCTTCTCTGACACCACCGATTGGGGTAGCGGCGGGCCACAGTGTTTTCTGTAGGGTTGGCTGCAGGCTGCAGTAGAGCAATGATCGTCTAAAAATGTTCTTTCCTGCTCTGCAACCCTTTTCTGGTCCTTTGACCAGAGAGAGCAGGCTTCGTTTGCAGCTTTGTCTAAGTCAGTTGGCATTTCTGGTTTGCCAGCTTCTTCAGCACCTAGTCTGGGACATACGAAGCAGAAAGAAAATTGAGAACTTGATGCTGTGTCTTTTTGGGGCCCCAGATCCCTTCCCAGTCTTCCTCCTTCTCTGCACTTTTCAGTCTTAGGTTTTGTTTGTTTTAAATGTAACGTCTTACTTCTTTAGCTGCATTTAGCGGGAAACAGAAGTCCTATATGTACCTTTATTTATTTATTTATTTAAGATTTCCTTACTTTAGCGGGGAGGGGCAGAGGGAGAGGAAGAGAGAAACCCAGGCAGATGCCATGCTGAGTGCAGAGCCTGATGTGGGGCTCGATCTCATGATCTTGAGATCATGACCTGAGCGAAAACCAAGAGTTGGACGCTTAACCGGCTATGCCACCGAGGCACCCACTGTACGTGCCTTTACATTTTTAATAAATACTGACAAATGACCTTGTTTTCCGTTAATATTTAATAATTTATCGTCTGACCAACACCCTTGAAGAATGCCTATGTAGCTACACCCAGATTACCGCACAGGGGCGGTCTTGGTGAGGACAGGTCAGCCTTCAGACCCACGCACTGAAGCTTGTTGGGGGTTCTGACCGGAGATAGAAGCCCCTCTCGGTAATCTGGTCAGTTACCTGCTCCACGTTAATTTGTGTTTAGGTTTACCTTGGGAACTTAAGCTTTTTAAGAGGTTTCATTAGTTGGTCTTTTTTTCCTGCTGGTAAGCAGTAATTCTTTAGTCATAGAACACTCTCAGAGTGTGCAATGCGCTCTCATGTTTGTACCGTAATCACAAAAAGCGATGGGCGGGAGCAGGAGTGATCGCTGCCTTCACTTTCTGGCAAAGGAACCTGAACGCAGAGCCAGTGACATGTTTGAGGCTCATGTAGCAGCCTAGAGTCCCTTTGCCTGTTTGCCCTGCAGGCTTGGCCATCATTTCTACCTAGTAATGGCGAGATACCTTTGCAGTTTGAAAGTGATCCTCACTACCTCCCTGTCCTTCAGTTTATGCTTCGTGAGGCGTCACAAGTGAAAGACATGGAATTCTTTGAGATTTTCCGCCAGGACGGGGGGAGTTCCTGTTTGTGCCCTCTCTGCTCGTGTCCTTGCATCACTGCCGGGAGTACGGGAAGTGCAGCCATGGAAGGAGCAGCCGTAGGCATGTCGGAGACGTGGTCTTCTTGGCTCATCACGAGCATCGCAACGAGTCTGAAACCACAAAAGACAAAGAGAAAGGAGAATGTCTTCAAGATCAGTTGTTGTGCTTTTTAAATGGTTGTCAGGCAACACACACGGGAAACAGTCACTTAACGATGCAGGCTCTTTTCCTCAAACTCATTTCCTGCGGAGCCGCCTGGGCTGTTTTTGCTAGACCTTGCCTCTGATTGCACCTCTGCCCCGCCGCCAACGTGACTTCGATAGCGTCAGGATCAGTTTATCTGTGCATTCTGTGTATGGGGAGGTGGCCTTGGGGCAAGTGTGTGTCCAACGGGGGAAGATCCAGGCACAGATAAAGGTCTGTTCTGTGTCGGCATGTAGTTTCCTAAGGGCGGTATACTGAATCCTTAGTCACAAATTTCGCCTTGGTTTTTGCTTATCTTAAATGTTCTTTTTCCCAAAGGCACAGGTTTATACCTGCATCTTGAAATTAATGGGTTAAAAATAGTGTCATTTTGTGTACTTCTCTCATACCAGTAAATCCACCTATGTTTTTTTCTTAGACGTAGTTTTTTTTTTTTAAACAACATGTACAATTCATATACCATATAGTTCACCCATTGAAGTTTCACAATTGGGTGTTTCCCAGTATATTGGGAGGTTGTGCAGCCATCAGCATGACCTAGTTGTAGAGCATCTTCCTCCCCCTCTAAAGAAGACCCACACCCTTTAGCAGACAGGTGTCCTCTCTGCCCCCACCCCCATGCAGCCACCGGCAGGCTCTCTGCCTGTAGAGATTTGCCCGTACTGAACGTTTTACGTGAGGGAAATCATATAACCTGTTGTTTTTCGTGGCTGACTTTCTGCGTGTTGCAGCACACGTCTATTTTCCCATCCATTCTTACTGCCGGCTGCTGCTACGTTGTCTGGCTGTGGCACGTCCGGTACACCCTTCCATCAGTTGATGGATATTTGGGTTGTTACCGTGTTTTGACGACTATGAATAATGCCACTGTGAACATTCACGTGCAAAAGTTTGTATAGATAGATGTTCTTATTCTTCTTGGTTGCGTACCTAGGAACGGAAGTGCTGAGTCATGCGGGAGCTCTGTTTAACTTTCTGAGGACCTGCCACACCGCGCTCCCCGGCGGCTGCGCCAGCTGTGTTCCCACCGGCGGTGCGTGAGGGCTCCCATTTCTCCACGTCCTCCACAACACCTATTTTCTCTGTGATCGTGTCTCGTCTAGTGGGCATCAAGTGGTATCTTACAGTTTTGATTTGAAGTTCCCGAATGAATAATGATTTTGAACATCATTGAACGTGTTGGTTGGCCGTTTGTGGATCTTCTTTGGAGAAACATCTACTCCTGTCCTGTGGTGGTTGTTTGACTTGGTTATTTTTCTCTTTACTGTTGATTTCTAAGAGGGTTTTTTTAATGTATTCTGTATGTAATCGTGTGATTTGTAAACGTTTCTTCCTATTTTATGTTTATATTTTCTGTTTCTAGATGGTGTCTGCGATGGCGCAGAAAGGTTTTTATATCGATGGGGTCCAATTTATCTGTTTATTCGTTCGTTTTATTTTTGGTATCCTAACTAAGAATCCGTTACCTGACTTAGGGCCACAAAGACTTACTACAATGTAACTTGGAAGTTATAAAATTCTAAGAGTCCTACAGTTTTTCAGCTCTTGCATTTAGGTCTTTGATCCATTTTGAGTTAATTTTCTGTATGGTGTGAGATAGGGCTCTAATTTTACGCTCTTTTTTCATGGAACTGCAGTTGTCCCATCACCATCTGTTGAAAGGACTACTTTTTGGCATCTTTGTCAAATAAAAACCTTCATCCAAACCAAAGTCAGAACATTTGGACTTTGAAAACCCAAGGTTTTCGTGAAAGTATTTGAACAGTTGAACGTCCCTACCAAATGGTGTATTGTTCTTTCAGTGACTCGAATTGGAAAGATGGAATCTGGTTCTTCCAAAATCTGGAATGTAAACCCAGTGTATGCTCGGGTCCATCCGATCATGGGTGTCCTTGGGTGGAGCCATCCACTGACCAGTCTTCCTCATGAGTCATGTTAAGGGGGGTTGACAGTTGCCCTGTGTCCCAGTGACTGGGCAGCCCTGAGCTGTGTGTCGGAACAGTGACTGCAGACAGCAGCGAGATAACACGGGCTATTTGCAGCATCGTGTTGAAAGGAGCGCCTTTGGCAGAACCGAAGGAATGAGTGCTTTGTGGCTGTCAGTGTGGTACCCATGTCACCGGTGTCACCGGGCGGCTCGGTAATGACAGTCAGTGGAGGTGAGACTCCTGCATCCTGCGAGGGGAGCCCGATGCAGAGACCGTGGCGTGGCTCAGGAGGCCCGGGTGACAGTGACGCTGGAGGGGAGAAACAAGCGTTTCCCGTGGGACCTGCGTCCTGACGGGCAGCGGTGGTGGTTTCCGCCGTCCCCGTGTCGGCAGGCGCTTGGTGGACAGCCGCGCGCTGAGGGGCAGGGAGAGAGGCCGGGACGGACAGCCCGTGACTCCTGAGGGGAGAAGAGTGCAGGCCGCGATCACATCTGAGACCCGCGGCCTGCCCGTCTTCACCCTGCGACGGGCGAGTTCTCTTTGGTGGCTTAGTTGGCTCCAGAGCACCTGCTTTGCTGTTCCTTCTGCGGGCCAGTCTTTTCCAAGTGGCAGGGCAGGCCGGCACCCTCTGCGTCCGAGGCCTTGTGTGGACCCTGAGCGTATTTGGGCCAAGAGGGAGAGTCCCTGTAAACAGTACCCAGGGCAGTCTGCACAACAGTTATTTCTGGGGAATTCTCAGCACAATTCAGGGCCTGGAGCTCCTTCAGGTAGGTGTGGAGGTGGGTGTGATTCCAGCCACGGCACCTGCTTCGAGGCACAGGCCTGAGCAAGGCATTAGGCCAGCACGCGTGGCCACCTGGGGCAGGCGGCTGTGGTGTGAGCCTTGCTCCCCTCCCCGGGCCCCCCGGCAGCCAGGATTCTTGCGGGGGGAGCAGCACCATGGCCTTGTCACTGCCGACAGGGGCCCTGCCCGCAGGCATGCTGGGTTCTCGGGCCTGGTTGGAATTGGTTCAGGGTACTCTGGAACAGTCTGAACTCTGCACGGTCTGGTGGCTACAGCCCGTGTTTTTGATAGCGGCACATGTTAAATTTAGTAAAATTATGACCATGGAACACAAGGTCCACTCAGAAGCAAATCAGTACCTGTGCCCCGCCCCCCGCAGTCCCTTCCGTCTCGCCCTGGCCTCACCCTTCCTCTCCGGCCGCTGAAGGGCCAGGCTGAACAGGAAGACGGGCGTCGCATCCTGCCCCTGCTGTTAGCGGCCCTGTGACCTTACGGACTTTCTTTCAAGAAAGAAACTAAAACTCAGGAAGGCCGTCTGTAAACAGAAGAGCTGATTGCCTGCCTTCTAGGGAGTCTGCGGGGTTTGCGAGGAGTCCTGACGTGTCACCGGGCAGGTAAACAGTTCTGTCACGGTCGCTGTGTGGACTTCCCTTTGGAACCTGTTTAGAGCGCAGCCCCTGGCCTGTCAGGCCTCCCCCGCGCACCCCCGGAGCGTAGTGTCAGGACCCTCCACGCGGTCCTGTCCAGCTCACCCCCCTCTCCCTGACTCACGCCCCACAGTTCTTGCTCTTCCTCTGTTCTTTCACACTTTCCTACCTCTCTGTCTTTCCCCTTCCTGTTTCTTTGGCTTAGGGTGCCTCCTCCCCTTCACAGCTAAATGTTCCTCGAGGCCTGAAAACTGCAGCTTTCCCAAAGCTTCCCTTGGCTGCGCTTTCCTCCCACCTGGAAGGAACGGGCCTTTCCAGGAGTTTTGTTGGCATTTTTGGTGCCTCTCAAGTACTCCGTGTTTTCTCTGCAATTTTTTTTTTTTAATTCTTTCTCTCTTCTGCCTGATGATCAATTATTTGAGGGTGACCAAAATATTTTTCCAGTTTCTCTGTATGTTGTATGTTCCAGAACACCACGAGTCCAGTAGGTGCTCAGTAGTTTCAAGATAGGTTAGAAATATCTTTCTGATTTTATGGTTAAACCTAATCCAATCCTCATGAAATGATCCTTGCTGCCTTTTCTGTGATTGTCTTATACACACGTAAACTTAGAGAGCATCCCATGTGTGTCGCTGGCCTCCCATCCCTCCAGCGAGTCCGCAGCTGCGTCCTCACCTCCGTGTTGTGTGGCGCACGGGCTCCGTGCATAGAGGGTGGGCGTGGGTGGGTGTGGGTTGGCGCGTGCTCTCTCGTGTCCTCTGCACACAGACCCGGGCCCTGACGCGGAGCTCACGGCCACGAGAGTCTCCGCCAGCCACAGTCTGCACGGGTTTTCCCTGTCTGATAAAACGCCGTTCCTAACTTTTCTCCCCTTTTTTGTGCAGACGGTCGTGAGAGACGTCAGGACAAGAATGTTTCACTTAAGGACTTGTGCTGCTAAGTTGAGGCCGTTGACGGCCTCCCAGACTGTGAAGACATTTTCACAAAACAGACCAGCAGCAGCTAGGACGTTGGGGCAGATTCGGTGCTTTACCACCCCTGTTGCTGCTGAGCCCTTCCTCAGCGGGACTAGTTCCAACTATGTGGAAGAAATGTACTATGCTTGGTTGGAAAACCCCAAAAGCGTACACAAGGTAAGGCTCCCAGGAGCAGATGTCTTCATGTGTTTGGAGTCTTGGCCTGATGTTGGCCGGCCGTCCAGGTAAGTGCTTGTGTCCTGAGGAGCCTTCCGGAAGGCAGGCAGGCTGGCCAGCAGGCGGCAGAAAACCCCACCGAGCGGAGTCCTCTGCATCGGCAGCTTGGCCGTCAGCCCGGGCCCCCCCCACGACTGCCCCTCTGGAGGAGCGCTCCCCTCTCACTTGGTGCACCGCCCACTTGAGACCTGCTCTCTGGAACAGAAGGTCTGTTGACCTGCGAGGGTCTGAAGAGGCCCCTGTGCCGCTTCCAGGACCTCCCCGAGGATGCTGTGGGAGGCAGACACCGAAGACACGAGGCAAACAGAAGCGACGACCCCGCAGGATGCTTCTCCATCCCATCCTCCTGAGAAACCTTAAAATCATCGCATGTGAATGCTGTGTAAATGGCATTTTCGATCAGTATGCTCCTGTATTTGAAAGTAAATTCCATGCACGCTTTTTTCTCGTACCCCTCTGTCACCTGTAAGGCACGTCCTCGAGAGCCCTCTGTGCATACGTTTGCTTGATACCGGGTGTGCCCGGTGGCCGAGGTTCTTCCTAGCATTCTGGCCGGTGACATTTGCGGGTTTTCAGGCTGGGCAGCTGGCCCCGTGGCAGGAACTGTAGGGTGGGGCCCCCAGTTGCCGTCTGTGCCCCGTTTGGAGGAGACGGTATGTGCGAGGTGCCCAGCGTCAGCACAGAGGAGTGCCCGGCGGAGGCTGGCCAGCATTAACTGTTGCCTTGGCCTCTTCTTTCCTTGTGAATCTTGGGATCTCGTCATCAAAAGGCAGCCTGCTTCCACTGGGCCCCTGAGAATAACTTTACCCTGAAACGTTCGTGGCATTCAAGGGTGCGTACGTTCGTGTGGCTGCTGGAGCCACTGGCCCTGCTTCATCCTGGTCTGAGCCCATTGCTCGGCAAAGGAGGGCATCCAGCCGCGTCCTTCCCCGTTCCCTTGGCAACCAGGAGGCCATGTGGCTCCCTGAGCAAGGTGAGATCTGGTTTCCTGTGAGAGTAGCTGTTTCCCTGGCCGGTAAACAAAGGGACCGTCCAGCGGTGTCCCGCGAAAGCGGCCCCGCTGGCGGCGCTGGCTGTCGGCCACTCTGAAGACAGGCGCTGCGTGGTGGGCTCGGACTGAAGCTCGCCGGGCCTGTCCTTCAGCCTTCCTCTCCCCAAACATAGGCTCTTTGTGGAACCAACCACAGCTTCTGTCCTCTGGGCTGCAGCAGTGCGTGGACTCTGGGCACAGTGACATGTGCCTTTGCAGTGTCCTGACTTCGTTCCCACTCCCAGGGAGCACAGCGCAGGGACGGCTCCACTGACGGGCCGGGTGCAGCGAGTGCAGCGCGCCGGGGAGGAGTCCAGGCCGGGGACTGGGTCCTTGGGCTCTGCCGGTCAGAGCGAACACTCAGACACTGCAGAACAAGTGTGCAGGATCTCAGGAGCGGACTTACCAGCTGAATATGCGAATCCACGTGGGTCGGCATCCTTGGGCCGGATTTTATGTGCTAGTGTCTTATTTCAGGGATCCTCCAGGGGACACCGCATCTTCTAGAAAGCAGGGTGGGGGGGCAAGGCGGCATAAATCAGGGGGCGTGCCTCTCGTCGGCTGTCCCAGCCACGGGGAGTCAATTTCTTCTCCAGGTTGGGATAGGCCTCCTACCTGAGGTGTCCGTGTTTCTTCAGAGACACAATCCTGAGCTTGCGACAGATTCCAGAGGCCTCTGTGACTCAGGGAAGTCCTTAGAAATATTGACTTTACTAAGAATGCCTTCTTTGTGCTCGTGTTTCAGAACATATAGTTCAGGCAGAAATGATACATTAGATTTGAAGATTGAGATCGATTGGCTTTCGGGTCCCCCGTGTGTGCGTTGTTGTGCAGTGTGGGTTCCGTGCCCCGAGGGCCAGTCCTGTCCTCTCTCCCCTCCGTTGGCACAGAACTTGTTCATATCCAGCAGAAACAGAACAGCTTTAGCATCTCCCCTCCCTGCCCTGCTACACTCAGCTTCCCAATTATTTTTTTAACTTTTTATGGTATTTTCCAACAGTAGAGAGCAGAGAATAAAATGAGCCTCTGCGAGGAGACGGACGTCCAGCCTCAGCAGCACTCCAGTTTGCCAGCTTCCCAAACCTCTTCCTGCCCCACTCTTTTTTGCTTGTTGGTTTTGCTTGGGTGGGGGCCCAGGGGAGTCTTTGAAGCAAATCCAGACCTGCGTCATTTCTGCACGACTCTCACCAACAGGAATGTCGTCTTTACCACACCTAACAGAGTTCACAAGATAACGCTCCAGCATCTACCTCGCAGCCTCAGCCAGCTGTGCCTCTCTTAAAGTGTATGTGCTGGTTTTGGGGTTTTTTTAGATTTTTTTTTATTTACTTATTTATTTGACAGAGAGTGAGAGAGAGAGAGAGAGGGCATGCACAGGGGGAGGGAGAGGGAGAAGCAGCCTCTCTGCGGAGCAGGGAGCCCAATGCGGGACTCGATCCGAAGACCCTGAGATCACGACCTGAGTGGAAGGCAGACGCTGAACCCACTGAGCATGTGTGCGCCCTGCGTGTGCCTGTTTTTAAGGACCACTTATATTTTTAAATGTTTCATTGTGAACATTGTGGTGATGTACGTGAGGAATTCCGAGCTGGAGCCCTTGTGCTGCTGGTGCCCGGGCAGGCGGCTGGCCCCGACTGCGCCCCCTCCCCGTCATCAGCTCCAGTCTAAATGCCTTGTCAAGCACAGCCCACCACTGGACCCCGTTCGGAACCCTCAGCAGGGGCCTGTCATGTCAGCATGCAAAACCTCCCTCATCGGGGTCTCAGCTGTGTTGGGGACAAGTCAGATGACAGCTTTTTTTTTTTTTTTTTTTTTTTTTAATTTTATTCATTAGAGAGAGAGCACATGCACACAAGCAGGGGGAGTGGCAGGGAGAGGGAGAGGGAGAAACAGGCTCCCCACTGAGCAGGGAACCCGTCACGGGGCTCAGTCCCAGGAGCCCAGGATCATGACCTGAGACAAAGGCAGACACCCAACTGACTGAGCCTCCCAGGCGCCCGAGCATCTTATTTTTATTTAAGTCTTAGAAACACTTAGAATGAAAGCCAGATCGCCCCGTCAGTATTTAAGACAAGCAGGCATTGGGCACTGCCGGGTCCCATTTGTGTGCAGAGGCACGCCCCCCCCCGCCCCCCACACACAGGCAGAGCGTGGTGTCAGCCCCGCTGGGGGAGACCCTGGCTTGCTCCCGGTGCCAAAACTGGAGGGAGGCCCTCTCTTCCTCTGGCCGTCCCCGGAGCCTCAGAGCTTGCTTCCCCGCCAGGCCTTCTTAGTGTCCTCAGCCCACTTCTGAAATAGTGTCTTCCTCTTCTCGTTAACCACAGCCATTTCTGTGCCATCAGGGCTGCTCCAAGCGTAGGGACAGCTCTGGTCCCGTGTGGTCCCTGCACCCGAGGCGGAGTCTCCAGACTCAGTCCCACCTCCGGGGGCCGGGGCGCTTCTGCCTCTCCGTTCCGTGCTCGTGACACACAATCCCATCATTTCGTGTAGGGGAGCCAGACGGGCAGAGAAAAAGCACATCATCCCCAGGTCACGGTGACACGTGCCTCTTCACCGTCACCATGCAGTTTTGAAATGGCCCTGGCTGTGCCCGGAGGATTCTGTGCCGGCCTCAGCGACACTCGCATAGTGCAGGCCCGCGGGTACCTTGTGGGATTTCGGTGACGTCGTCCCTCGGTGGTGCTCGGCTTCCCCCATCAGCGGTACCTCAGCCGCGGTGATTTATGTGTGTGGAGGCACCAGTAGGCGGGGTACCTGCCCTCACAGCCGCTGGGTGCTGGTAGGGAGCCAGAATTCACACTGCCACAGCGTGCGGGGAACGGGACAGTTTGCAGCCTGTGGCTGTGCGGTCCGAGCGCGGGGGCGAGGGGCTGCGGGGAGGCGTGCTGGGGCAGGGGCCTTGTCACGCCGGCCTGGCCGCCCCCTCAGCCCTGGGGCCGCAGGTCTGCCTCTCCTGGAGGGGGCTGTGACGAGGCCAACCCCAAGCTGTCTGAAGGTGAGCGGGCTCTTGGCTCTGCCGCCCTTGGGGTTTGGGAAGGAGGCCTCTCCGCTACGTGGTCGTGACTCCCAGACTCAGATTCTCTCGGAACCTGTGGGGGCTGTGCTGCAGGCGTGGGAGGACCCGAGGCCACCAGACATTCCCCCGAGGTCCTCTCTGTCAAGGTCTAAAGGGGCCGCCAGCCTTCATCTCAAGCAGAGGCCGGGGAGCAGCGGTCATGGTCAGCAGATCGCACAGGGCAGAGCTGAGGCAGCGTTCCTTTGCTCGTGTTGGGGGGCTGCTGAGGTTCTGCTCGTGCGTCCCCACAGGCAGAAGGTAGCAGAGGTCGTCTGCACACGTTCGCTCACCTGTGCTGTGCTGGGCTTTCAACACGACGGTGTTGCTGTGACCGAGGGGTACCCAGGCACACACCCCTGATTTTAACTGCTCGCAGCACAGACAGCTCCACGGCGACAAGTCAGGCAGGCCCGGACCCCAGGGCACTGCCAGTCTCCGCCTCCCAGACGCCGTGCTGGGCCGGGGCCGGGTACGGCCATGCCCATGGACAGAGGGGTCAGAGCAACACGGCGGGACCTTGGGGCGGGCACACGCGGTGCTTTCAGGGAAGGCCACGACCCAGCGAGGTTGGGGGGGCGTGGGGGTGATGGCTTTTGGAACAGAGCTTCGTAGGCTATAGGTGAATGCTTTTGTTTATCCAAAATTGAAAGTAAGAGTTCTGGTGTCATTTCAACCAGTCGGCACAAAGAGGGCACATCGGGCGGGTGTGGGGACCGTCCAATGCAGCCTGGTGCACAGCAGAGACATGGGACGCCGTGGCTGGGCCGCTGGGCACAGTAACCTGAACGCATAGGCCACCGTGCAGAGCTTCCAGCACACCTTCTACGCCGGAGGAGCCGTGTGCGGGGGGCTGGGGAGGACGGGAGCCTCAGAGCAGCCCTGGTGGCCCACGAGCCACGAGTGACCACCCTCAGCCTGAGGAGCCCCCGCCTGTCCGTCTGTTTGACTGAATTAGCCTGAAGCAGCCGAACCCTTGCTTCAGGATGGCCGCCAGTCACTTACTGTCCTGGCTCGCGTGCCGGCGGCAGCCAGGGAGCATTGTCAGTACCAGAACCTGATAACGTGGTTGTTCGTCACGGTGCTGGGGTCCGACCCAGACCCGCACTCCATCAGCCTTGGGCTGGCTTTGCGCCCAGGGATTGGCCCAGTCCGGAGGCTGCCTTACCCACTCCCAGGCTGGTTTTACGTCAGGGTCCTTGGCAGGGCGCCGGCAGAGGGCGGCGGTGGCATCGGGGGACCTGCCAGGCCGAGGTGCTCGTGCGGGCAGGTAGGGCCCAGTGGAGCAGCATCTGAAAGGGACTCTGGACAGGAGGAAACGGGAGGGTCACCCACAAGCCAGCGGCGTGGAATTGGTGGCTAGAATAAACATTGGTAACCCCAGGGTTCAGTGTCGATCCTCAGCTTCTGGAACAATTCCAAATACCCTACGGCTGCTTCTCACGGTGTGAGAAGGTGTGCGAGTGCGGGGGTGTGCCCGCAGCTGGATGAGGTGCACACACAGCTGGAGCGGCCTGCCCAGCCCGTGGGGGCAGGCTCGCCACCGCGGTGCGCTCACTGTGCGTGGGGCCCTTACGTCACGCGCTGGCCGCCGCGTCACACACACCCCGGGGGCCCTCCAGGCGGGTGACAGGGCTCGGGGTGGCGCGTCTGCCGCCCCTCTGACGCTGAAGAGCTCCAGGAAGGGCCACGAACGTGGCCCTGAGGCGCCTGCGATCTGCTGACAATAAGTAACTGAGGGCAGGGTGCGCTTGCCTCACTGACCGCTCGCACCGTGTGCCACACTCCCCAGCCCCAGGCCCTCTCCAGGTGAGGGGAGCCTCTGGGTTCTGGAGGCCGCGGGTACCTACACCCCGCGGGGCACCCCCACCGGGCACCCCCTGCCACCGCACCTGCCCCCCGCCATCCCCGGCACCACAGCTAACTTGGGAGGCTGCTCGCTCTGGGGAGGCCGCCGCGCCCGTCTGCATGTGACTCGGCTGTGTTGAGCACCTACTGTGTGCAGAGCCTGGAGTAGCTTCCTGAGGGACGCGCGCACAGCCTTCGCAGGGCTTCCTCTGCTTAGAGCGGAGACGGTGGGTGACGGCCGGGGGGGCTTGGGGGCGACGGCTTCTGCAACAGAGCTTCTAGGCTATAGCCGAATACTTTCGTTTATCTAAAATCGAAAGTAAGAATTTCGGTGTCGTTTCGACCAGAATACTTGTTTACACTCAAAACCTACCGTGTTTTGGTGCGGTCGTTTGGGCAATAAGCGGTCTCAGCCGCACTCGTGGGAGGGGGTGGCAGGCCCGCACCTCCAGTGACAGCTGTCCCCCCTTCCCGTGTAGCGTGTAGCCTGCGGCCTGGCTGCGGCCGACTCTCCAGTCTCGTCTCTACCAGGTCCCCCTGTCCCGCAGGGCTCACGGCACTGGCTGCCCCCGAAGTGCCCTCTTCTTCCACCTCCGCCCCTGTGCCTGCCCCACACTCGCTCACGTTCCTGCCCTTCCTCAGAGACGGGCTCTTCGTGGTCGTCGACCTGTCCCCAAACCTGAAAGCAGGCTGCGCAGAGGTGGCCTCAGCAAGTGTCCGTGGGACTGAACTTGTGAGTGACAGTGCTCACCCAGTCACAGAATACCCGGCGTACGTCGTGGGTGCCTTTGGGAACACCGCTCCCGTGCGGGCGGAACGTCCCTGGAAGCCTCCCGTCTTGTGGACTCCCCGGGGCAGGTGCCTTCTCTCGTCCTCGCTTCCGGCCACCACTCCCTCTCCAGCGGTGGACAGGGGACAGAGTGTCTGTTAATGGCACTGCTAGGTTCCAGGGCAGGCGCGGGACAGAGTGTTTCCTTGCTGGGTCGGTTGTGCGCCAGAGGCAGATGCAGAGGTTGGTGACAGGGTGTCTGGACCCTCGGCATGAGTCTGGTGGCTGGGGGCTGGTGTCGCACGTGGAGGCGGCGGTGAGCGCACGGCTGTGTGGCGGGGCTGGGACTCCTGCCCGGCTCGGTCTGACACAGAGGCCACCCTCTGGGCCCAAGTACTGCAGCCCCAGACCGCAGCCCGTGTCGGCTGTGCCTTGTCGGTCGTGGGCGTTCCAGAGACGGACCCGGACGCCCTGTTAGCGTCCGTGCTGTGAGATCACCCCCGCCCGCCGGTCCCTGGGCTTCCTTCCCCGTCTGCTTTGTCGCCGCAGTCACTGCTCAAGCACAGGTCACCACGCCACAGAGTTGGGGTGTCCAGAGAGGAGGAATGAGTTTGGCTCCGAGAGGAAGGCACGTGTGCTGCTGCTTGCACACACACGCATGCACACAGGGTTTTTCTCACTCATTAAGAAGCCTGGGGCCACTTGCCGCGATGGCACGACGGCCTCACGTCGCCAGGCTCAAGGAGCGGAGGGGCAGGGGCCGGCATCCTCTTCGGGAAGCTTCCTCCTCACAGAGGGAGGGGCTCCCCTGACTGGCCCCTCGCGGTCACCGCTGCACTGAGCGCAGCAGTCGGCCAGCGCGCAGGTCTAAGAACCTGCTGCCGAGGTGTGTGCCAGTGCCGAGGCCCCGTGTTCCCGCCATATTCAGGGGCCGGGGGTGAGAGGGAGGGAAAGAGGGAGGCAGAGGCTCCTTGGGGAGCGGAAACCACTGGAGGGATGGAAGCGGCTCTGGCGTGGGGAGGCCTGCCGCCAAAATAGGACCTCCACTTCCAGAGACTTTTCAGCGAGCTCTGGTGAGGGCTGACTGCCATTGAAACATGCCCGTTTTAGGGTGCAGGGCAGTGGGTGTGCGAGCACGCGCAGCCATGCCGTCCCAGACTCCCGCTGGCAGAGGTCTGCGTGTGAAAGCCTCCCAGGTCTTGGTGGAAGGGGCCTTGCTGCTGCTCTGGGGGCAGCTCACCGGAGGGCAGGTGCCCAGCCTGGCCGGGGATGGGGGTGAGGGACGGGGAGGCGGGCGCCCATTCCCGCCGCGGTCCTCCTGCTGGCTTCCCGCTCTGCAGGACTGGTGTGAACCAGTTTCTTCTGACCGCCTCCAGCACCAGCAGGGTTTGCGGCGCTGCGTTTGTCCTCAGCCAGTTGGAGATCACCTGGAGTTTTATTCCGAGCACAAAAGAAGGTCAGAGAGAGGAGGCCCGATGGTGGCAATCGCCCCGCCACCCCCCACTTCCCGGGGCCGGGCTGGACGGGGCCCCTGCAGCTTTTGTCTCCTGGCCGTGCCCTCCACGTCTGCTGGAGAGGCCTTTCACTTGTGCGTTTCCTTGGCAGGGTGGGCGGGTGACCGATGCTGTTTATGGGAGGGCTGCCCTCTGACCCGTGTCCCGGCAGCTGTCCCCGTGGCCTGGCTGTCCCGGCACTCTGGGCAGCATGCTGTTGGCTTTCGCCTCACTGCTGCCTCAGAGGGGCTTCTTGTGGGCCCCCGGTCACTGGAGGCCCGGACAGAGCCCAGGAGGAGCCCTGGGCCAGAGCCACTCCCCAGATGCAGGGGCTCACTCAGATGTGCTGGGCAAGCCCCACAAGGTCAAAAGGATGTGGGGGGTCCGGTGTGTTAGCTCCTTGTGTCCTCATACACAACCAGGTGGGAGCAGGGAGGCAGTCTTCCCTTCCCTTAGGAGTAGACACTCAGGTGGCCTCTCTTTCCCTCCAGGAACGAAGTCAGCGGTCTTCCCTGGTGGACACGCTGCCTTTCACCCGTGTCAGAGGCGGGCCAGAGCGTTGGTGGTCCCAGTTTGTTGGGGGAGGGGCAAGGGGATGGCTGGGCCCCCGAATCCTGGATTGCAGCCGGTGCCCCAGCTGTCAGGTTTCGTGACACAGGGGGCCGTACGTCGGCGTGAAGGCAGGTATCAGCAGAGAGCCCCGCGTCGCATCTACCATCAGCCAACACACTGAAAATGAACCAGAAAGGTAGAAGCAGTAAAACCCGGACTAATGAGTTAAAACATTTTAAAATTGTTATCAAGACCCAAAATCATGTAAAGCGTACAACTCAGTGTTGGACGGTCATCTCGCTGATGGTTTGATTTTTTAAAATTACCTTTTCTGGATACAAAAGGAGTACGTTCTTGTCGTAGAATGATTTAAACGTTCTGCAAAGCTCCCTCCAAAGCACTTGTAGGGAGAGACCAGACTCTGCCCCACGGGAGGCAGCGCACCAGGCCTGCGCTGGTGACAGGCTTGTGACCGGTCGCTCAGGGCCCCCGAACAGCCCTGACAGCCTGCCCGAGAAAGCCGGAAGACGGTGAGGACCCGTGCCGTGGCGTCAGCCTGCGTATGGACCACCTGTGCGGTGCCCGCCGAGCCCCGGCTGAGCTCCTCTGGACGGCGTCCCGGCGGCTCGTCCTGGGATGGTGAGCACAGAAGTCCAGCGACGTTTGTCCTGGGTCTAAATCTTACTGACGGAAGAACCTCAGACCCTGAAGAAAGACAACAGTGTCTGAACCTGCTGGTTTTCAGTAGTGTTCTTCTTCCCAAAGGAACATTATTCAGCCTGCGTTTCTCTGAGCTGGGAAATACGTTTTTTGAAACCTCACATCTTTGCATGAGGTGATAAACTGTCATAGTTCACGGTATCGCTGTAAATCGCAAATGGAACCTTCCAAGCACGGAATACCGAGAACAGAGGCTGGAAGGAAACGAGATCGTGTTAGCACAGAGGCAGCTGGGAGCAGCGGCAACCCCAGTGAAGCTCTGGCTGCCGACGGATTACGTTCTGGGCGTCTTTAACCATGTGATTCGGTCTCTACAACAGACCTGCGAGGGTCATTCATGCGGGACCGAGCACAGGAAGTCGGGTGACTCACCCACACGTCGGAGCTAAGATCCCACGTTCTGTCCTCAACACGAACCCACAGTGGCTCCTAAGTGGCCCTCCTGAGTTACGGGCAAGGCTGCTTCTCTAGCGGTCGGTGAGGGAGCACGGGAGGCTTCTGGATTCGAGCCCTGCACGCCTTCCAAGGGCCCCAATGCTGTCTTGCGCCTGGGAACACAGGCATGAGCAAGGCCAGCCCCGGCCCCCCAAGACTGTGCCCAGCCTCTGAGTCTGGAGAGACACTTGGAACGCTCGATGCCCCTCAGTGGTCCCGTCGGGACAGCTACAGACCTGCAGACAAGGGCCAGGAGCACCGGTCTTCCAGATAACTGGGCCGGGGCCAGATGGGGTGGGAAGGCCTCTCTTCCCCTGCCTCCCGGGCGCCCGCCATGGAAGCAGTTGGTGTGCCACCGGAGTGCTGCGGCCTGGGGCCTGTGTGGTTTTGATGGCAGGGCTGCCTCACGTCATCTGCATCTTAGGGCTGGGGGAAAGACGGGGCATCCCGGGGGAGTAATGGAAGCAGGGCCCCACCTTTCAGGGTGCAGTCAGGCTGTCCGGCGTGGGAGGGAGTCGGCCCAGCCAGCCTGCCGGTGGGCGGATATAACCAGGATGGGTTTTGCCTGCCAGGAACACTGCTCTGAAAATGAGTCCTGCGTCCTAGGTAAGCCGTGGGGTAACGCGAGTTCCTTCTTTGTCTTTAGTCATGGGACATTTTTTTCCGAAACACCAATGCCGGAGCGCCGCCGGGTACCGCCTACCAGAGCCCGCTCCCCCTGAGCCCAGGCTCCCTGTCTGCCATGGCGCGAGCGCAGCCACTGGTGGACGCCCAGCCCAACGTGGACAAGCTGGTGGAGGACCACCTCGCAGTGCAGTCTCTCATCAGAGCCTATCAGGTAAGGCCACGCCCGCTGGCCCGCAGCGCATTAACAACGCGTCCTGGAGCCAGGCATGCTCTCCCTGCCCGGCAGCCCGGGGAGGCTGAACCATGCCTGGAGCAGAGGGGCTGGGGGCAGACAGCCTAACCCGGCTCGAGCACGTCCTTGCCGCCTGTAGCCCCCGCCCTGCACATAGCTCCTGTTTCCTTCCACGAGTTGACAAGAAAAAGTTGTGGGCAGGGAAGAAACAGTCCTTGCTGAGATGTGGAGGGGGCTGCTGCTCACCAGGACGGAGCAGTGCCCGGAAGGGGCATGCCCTCTTCTCAGTTGCCAGCACCCACATACGACAAGAGGAAACGAACCCGTAGAGTTGGGGACAGAAGCAGAGCCCGTGGGTGCGTGAGAGGCGGGCGAGGGGCAGGGTCGTTTCCAGGAACCTTCCAGTTAGCGGTCTGCACCCTCAGAGGCCGTTGGCAGGACACGTGGGGCTCCCCCGACCTTTCTCCACCTGGCAGGGAAGAGCCCAGAATTCAGACCGGAACACCGGTTCTGAGAGAAGCTCTGCGGACAGGAGGAGAAATCAGGTCTGGGGGGGGTCCCTTCTGGGGTCCCTGGGCACCCGGGCTCCCTAGCCGTCACCTTTTCCGTGGGCCGCACAGAGTTCTTGTCTCTCTTGGGCCCATTTCCAGGAGACGCCATGGGGCAGGGCCCTGAGTCCTGGCGAGCCATGTGGCCGGCACGGCCGTGTGCTCTGGAGCACTGTTCAGCGGGCATTTCTGGAGGAAGGAGGCGCATTTGGTGGCTTCTGACCATTGCCTGGCTCATGCAGCCTCATCAACCTCACGCAGTCCCAGGCCCCCGTCAGTGGCCACCCCGTCTCCAACTGCTAGCAGAGTCCTGGGTCAGATAGCCAACACTTGAAGTCGGGAGGGATTGTCTTCCTCCTTTTTCTTCTTAGTTCAGACCGGACGCCGGAGCCGCTGCATCCCTCAGCGGGGCCTGCGCTCCCCCCTTGGGGGCACTGACGTGCTGAGCTGCACAGCCCCCCGCGGGCCTCAGCCCCCGCGGGTCCCGCTTCGTTTATCCGGGGAAACTGCAAGGATCCCCAGAACTGCCAAGTGCACTGTGACCCGAGTTTATCTCTATTTACAAGCACAAGAGCGCTTTTACGATAAAATATTCGAAGGCTTTTTTTAACTGATTTTGTTACTTTGGGTTCAAGTTTGACCAAGTGTGACTTTTCCCCCTCACAGCCCGCGGGTCCTGCTTAACGACTGCTTGTGTTATTGCTTCCAGGTCAGGGGTCACCACATTGCAAAACTTGATCCTCTCGGAATTAGTTGTGTAAATTTTGATGATGCTCCAGTAACTGTTTCTTCAAACGTGGGTGAGAATTGATCTGTAAATGCTAATTTTAATGTAATTTTACTTTTTTTTACCCCTTCCCTCTTTTTTTTCTCCTGTCCTTTTGTGTGTGTCCCCCTCCCTCGCTGGCCCGTCCGTAGATACGAGGGCACCATGTAGCGCAGCTGGACCCCCTGGGGATTTTGGACGCCGATCTGGACTCGTCCGTGCCCGCTGACATTATCTCCTCCACAGACAAACTTGGTGAGGGTCTGGGAGCGGCCAGCGCTGTGCTGCTTAGCTGCTCTGCGTCACAGCTGTGACGGCCAGGACGTCCTCAGACGGAAGGGAGAGGCTCTTAAGTTTCCTTCATTCTGATCACTTGAAATTTAGCGTGTTTGGGGCAAGTTACTTTCATCCCAGCTTTTCAGCCAGACTCTGTGAGCTCAATTGTCTAAGTGTCAAAATCGGAGAGCACAATTTGGGGCAGATCTGGTTTGTGGCACCGAGGGAAAGATGACCTCCCGGGCAGGCGGGTCACATGACGTGCCAGAGGCCGGCTCTGCTGGCTCGGTTTCCAAACCCCAGTGCGGCACGGCCCCTGCCCGACGCGGCCTCGCTCGGGACTGTCGTCACGCGCTGTGCTCTTGGCGCACGGCCCGCCTGCCCGTAACAGGCGAGGTCCAGAGCGCGCTGTGCACTGGGTGTCGATTCCTACATGCTGGTGATCACAGTGAGGAAGGAAACTTTGGAAGGCATCCCGGTGCGCGGGGAGGTGCGTGGCGCTCGGGCAGTTACTGTCCCTCGTCCCTGCCACCTCCCCTGCCGCCGCGGAGCACACACAGGGGCGCGGCTGGGCTCACCCTGCGGCTGCTTTCTCAAGTTAATCTGCTCTCGGTCACCGTGCCGCTAACCTGTGCTGAGATGACTGATCCAGAAATGGCCAGGTGTCCACCAGACGCACCATGCATGCTAATAAAACTCACGATTGCCTACCTGCCTAACACTGCTCTCTGGGAGGGGATGGAACTCGCCTCCTCGAGCGACAGTCTCTAGCCCTCTGTGACGCCCCAGCACCCCGTAGGCGTCGCTGGGCTGTGGTGTGGGTGGTCAGGCTCGAGCCAGGTAAGGTGAGGTTTCAGACAGCGTCAGCTCCAGGGTCCGTGTTAGTGAGCGACCTGTCACTGCTGCGGGGTCTGGGGCTGCTTCCCCTCTCTTCCTCCTCCCCGCACAGCCCCGGCAGCAGCCCGGCCCCACGCGACCTGTGCTCCCCTGTCCTGAAGCCCCTCGGCACCCCCCAGGTGTTGAAGGCCTGGGGCCTCTCTCCAGAGAGGGGTGAGGGCCTCCAACACCACGAGGCATTCCGACAGATAGGGGACACAGGAGATAGGGCAACCTCTCTCTCCCCGAACTGTATCACCACAGTGGCGCCTTCATTAACGTGGGCGTTTTTTTTGGTGGTTCTCAGCTCTCATTCGAACTCCAGGGGAGGGGGGCGTGAGGCTCTGCTCTGTCCCACGTGAGACTGGTCAGGGCAGGCCAGAGCCACAGCCCGCAGGCACCGGCAGAGTTGCTTAGAGGTCCCCCGACACTCCCGGCCCGGCTGGTCCGTGCAGGCTGGGACGCCTGGTGACGCTCCAGTGGCCCTGTCCCGGCGCTGGACGGGGCAGGGCAGCAGTGGGAGCAGGGCCTCCGTCATGCCTCCCAGTTCGCTCCCGGCCTCTGTGGCCTCACCCTCCCGGAGTAGTGTCCCCGAGCATTCGTGATGCACCCGGAGAGCCACACAGACGTGGCCCCAGAGCCCCCGGGGCCCCTTTGAGGAAGAGACGCTGCCTCCCCTGGCCAGGAGCCCTTCGGGACCACCAGGAGCAAGTTAGGGAACAGCCCCTGCCTTGCAGAGGAAAGTGCATTTTCATCCTGAGAATTTGAAGTGGTCGTGATGAATTCTTTGTTCAGGTGCAGAAAGTGGAGATAGTGAGTCTGCAGGTAATTAGCTTGAACTGTGTCACTTGCGGCGCGCGCAGGTCTTCGGGGACACAGCCGGTCCAGCGCGGCCGCTGCTCGGGCACCGGGGCACTTCTGGGTGCCTCCATGCCCCTCGCCTCCTCCGGGCCACAGGCCTGGCTCAGAGCCAGCTCTCCGGGCAGGAGCCCCGGCTCAGCCGGGACCAGCCGTGTGTCTGCCCCTCCTCGTCTGTGAGGCCGCTTCGGAATCACACTCCTTCGAACAGTGCCTGGAGCTTCCTAAGCGCCACGAAGCCGTGAGCTAGTGCGATTGTGAACAGTCTTCTGAACTAGGGCGCTGCCAGGCCGTCTGGTAATGAGGTGAATTCAGAAACCGAGGGACGGAGCGAGCAGCCCGGGGCCACCCTAGAGTTGGTCGTGGCGAGGGAGCCCTGGGGCCGGGGCTGGAGCAGGGGAGCCTGCGTGTCCGCGTGCGGCCCGGGTCCCCCTCGTGCCTCCTCTGGGCTGACCTCCCCTTCTCCCTGGGGCTGCAGCCACAGTTTCTCCGTCCTCTTGTGGGGAACCCCGGCTTGGGAAATTCTCGCTCCCCACACATCTGAAGGCACGCTGTGCCACTGGGGAAGCAGGTGGGTGGAGGGGCAGCAGTGGGCAGGCGTGGGAGCCCAGGGCGCAGGCGGCAGGCTGTCCCCAGGGCCGCTGATGCCGGTCTGCAGCGCGAGCAGGGCTGTGTCCACTCCCAGGTTTTTACATAGAGTAGATTGTGTGGAGTAGTTTCCATTAGACTCCTGACCTTCGACTGGTTTGGAGAGGGTTGGGAATTGCAGGCCTAGAGTCCCTACCCTGACGTCATGTGCATCCTCCTGGCCCCCGAAGGAACGAACGGAGAGAGAATTACAGGCACGCTCTTACCTGTCACGGCAGACTCAGCGGGTGTGCAGGGCTTCCGGGTGGCCGGGATGCTGGGGTTACCAGCAGATGTGGCACACACGCAGAAATACCACCTGCCGCCAGTGCCGCAGAAACATTGTTGAGGAGTGCTGATTGTAATTGAGATTTTAAATTTAAACTAACATTAGTACAGTTTCTCAACTGGCCCATAATTGGGTGGATGATTACTAGCAGCTGGGTACCTCTTCCCAGGATGTGTGCTGTCGGTAGCCGGGTTCCGGGGGGCCCCCAGAAACGCAGCCTCGGATCTGTACCCGGTTGTCCCGTCAAACCCACGCCCGTGGAGGGGGGTGGGGAGCACGGACGTGAGATGTCCGGGCACACGTTCCATCTTGAATCCCTCGGGAGGCCCGGACAGGTTCAGGTTTCCCAGCAAGGCCTTTCTGGTTGGCCCTAAATTAGGCTCAGGGTATGGCTATTGATGGGAAGCTCCAGACAGAGAGTCCTGTGGGGCCGGGGTCATGGCCATCTTTACCACAAATTGGGACGTAGCCACACCTGTGTCGTGTGCAGGCAGGCAGCGCTCGCTTTGTTCGCGTGGGGAGGGAGCTGAGCCACCCTTGACTGGTCTGGGACATGCAGAGAGGTCCTGCTGACCTGCCTTCTGTGCCCTGCTTTCCCGTGCGGTGCGTGAATTAGACTCCAGCTTTGATGTCCCGGCGCCCGCGGTTCTGGGTAGATGCGTACTGCGATTGCTCGCGGTGACAGAGGTGACGCAACTTACTGTGAAGTGAGATTTCCACCCAGTCACAGGGGAACCGGAAGCAGATCCGTAGATCACAGGGAGGAAACCTGGGTGCACCGCGACACCCGGAGCTCCGGGGCTTGCTCGCGCCGCGCTGGCTCTCTGGTGCTGGTCTGGGGCTCCCGCTCTAGCTCACTTCCCGAGACACCTCTGTCACCGCGCGCACCTTCACGCCTGCTGTCCTCTGAGCCGTCAGGGGGTCCTCACATCGCAGCACCGTGCCAGGTAGGATATGAGTGAAAAGTTTGGAACGTGGGGAGATTTACCAAAATGCGACGCAGAGACAGGAAGTGAGCAAATACCGTTGGAGAAACGGGGCCGATGGTGTGCTGGATACAGGCTGCCACGGAGTTGTAAATTCCTAAAACTTGTAAAAAAAAAGAAAAACAGAAAAAACTCCATATCTGTGAAGCACGATAGAACGAGGTGTGCGTGTGGTTACAGGGCCGATTCAGAAGCCAGAAATCCTGGCAACGCTCTGACCATGTCCGTGGGTTAGCTCGTTCCGGCATGGCCGGGGCTGGAGCCTCACTGCCGTCCTGCCGGCCTTCTAGAGCACTCCGTGCCGCCACGGCCACTTCTGCTCCCTCGACGTCTGGGGGGGAAGAACCAAATACAGAGTTGATCGTTAGTCAGCTTTCCTAATTTCGGAGCGACACAGAGCAGTTCGCTTGACATCTGCGGGCTGCCGTGTGCTGGGGGTCAGGCTCACGCCGAGCCAAGGTCGCAGGGGTCATGCTGTGCATAGGCATCCCCCTGGACGCCCAGGCAGGCTGGGGGCCACCGTGGCCGAATCCCAGCCGCTCCGTGTCTCCAGTGGTGTCATGTGTGGGTTGCAGGGACCCCCGTGTGCTCTCTGCAGGTGACACAACGCCGGCTGAGCCTGTCTTCTGCTAATCCTACCAGGAAGTGCAGATCGGATTGAAAGCGCCCACCAGTACCCGGAGTGAACAGACGTCAACATTTCAGGACATCCCACGTGTCGCCTATAGAGTTTCTAACAGATAGGGCACACTGGCAGTTCCTGTTGGGGTGGGGCGCGGTCCTCTGTCTTGGTGCTGAGGATCAAAGGAGAGAAAGGAGCGTTCTTTCTTCTTGCCCTTAAGTAAAGCCTCCAGACTCTGTGCAGAACTTGGCTGATCCGTTGTCTTAAGAGCCACCGGCTCTGGGGTCGTTGCTGGGTGCTGCTGTCCGCACGGGAGAGGAGGAGGGCTTGCCCACCCAGAGCAGGGACCCTGCCTCCTCTGACTCAGAGTTTTTGCTCTCAGCCTCCAAGGCAGCATCCGCTGGCCTTCCTCTGCACTCCTGGGGTAGGGAGCAGCTGCGGTGACCGTGAACACACCCCCACCGCTCAGCCGCCAGCCCTTGTGTGCCCTGCCACCACAGCCCTCCCCGACCCCAGCCCCCGGGCTCATGCTCCCGGGGGACCAGGGACAGGAGAAGGAAGGTGCTTTGTGTGTCCAGATGAGCACCTTGGCTTTCATCCGTGGCCCGGAAGGCATCCAGGAACGGTATAGGGCCCTGAAAAGCTTGCCGCAGGAGGACCGTGGGCAGTCCTCCGGTGGTTGTCCGCAGCTGAGCTCCCTCCCAGTTCTGCCGTTGTCGCCGAGGGGGGACTAAGGACCCACTTCTGTCCTTCAGAACCCATGAGAATCCGGAGGGGTAGGGTCTAGTCCATTACCTGCTGCTTCGGTTCTGAGGACGGTCTGCTAGAAATTAGGCCTTTTCGTTTTCACCCCGAAGTGGGCTATGTTGGGCGGGTTCGATTTCTCAGGAGAGTGCTGTGTCAGCCCCTTCAGGACGGGGAAGCGAGGAGGTCTTTCCCTCCTTTGGGCTCACCTCACTCCAGCTGTTTCTTTTTTTTTTTCTTAAAGATTTTATTTATTTATTTGACAAAGAGAGAGATTACACGTAGGCAGAAAGGCAGGCAGAGAGGCAGGCAGAGAGGGGGGGGGAAGCAGGCTCCTTGCTGAGCAGAGAGCCCGACGCGGGGCTCGATCCCAGGACCCTGAGATCATGACCTGAGCCGAAGGCAGAGGCTTTAACCCACTGAGCCACCCAGGCGCCCCACTCCAGCTGTTTCTGAGCAGTTCCCACGTGTACCCGTCGCTGTCGGCCCCCCACGCCCCACCCTGTTCTCCTTCGGTGTCTGTCTGTGTGGCGGTGTCTGTGCCCCCCGTGACCGCGGTGACGGTGCAGGGTTGGGATGTCTGGGTCTTGAACTAACTCTCGCTGTCTTTTTCCTTCTGCGCTCACCCACGCCACCTCACTCTGCCTCTCAGACCTTGCAGTGTTCAAGGAACGACTCCGAATGCTAACAGTAGGAGGTAGGAAAATAACGCGCCTTTCACCCTTCTGGAGCTGAGGACCTCATTGAACAGGATGTGCAACTTTTCCCAGCATGCCATTTGGGGAAAGTTGACTGTTAATTGTCCTCCAGTGCGTTGTCCCGTCATTCAGCTGTCATCCAGCAGGGGGCGCCACTTCTGTGTCATTTCTGTTTCCGCCCATTTTCACCTCCCGTGTGTCTCGCCTCCGCTTCGCCGAGCTTGTCTCCAGTGCAGGCTGCCTGGGGCTCCTGCCCAGCCGGCGGGGGCGGAGGCCACACGGCGTTCTGCATGTCAGCACACCCTTTCCTCCACCTTCTGCGCTGTGCCTTTGACTGGGCTCTGGTTCTTTCTGATTCTGCTTCTGGGGCGTTTGGGACGAGATTTCTCTGTTGGTCTTCCCATGTTTGAAGGACAACTGAAGTCCTGATAAAAGCTTACTTCATGAAGTAAGGAATGCCCAGTGACCCGTGGCTCTGGGCAAAACAGCTTTGAAGAATCCAGAGTGAGATGCCGGGGGCCATCTGCCTGTTGTCACTGCCCCGGTGGCCAGTTTTCCCTCCATGCCAGGTGGCCCTGAGAAGTTCTCTTTCTCCGTAGCCATGAGACCCCAATTCTCATTACACCTTTTGTTTTGCGATCATCGTAGATTCATATGCAGTTGTAGAAATTCACAGGGATCCTCGTGCCTTGAGGCCGGTCCCACGGTGGTTACGGTGGTGGTTACGTCTTGTAACCATAGCACATCCCACCAGGGTGCTGGCTAGGCCCATCGGGGCCTTCCTATAGCCCTCCTAGAGCCTTCCTTAGCCACACCCGCTTTCCCTCCCTCCTCCTCCCATTCAGCCCCTGGCAACCACTGTCCTGGGCTCCGTTTCTGTAATTCGGCTGTGTAAGAATGTAATGCAAATGGAATCACAGTATGTAACATTTTGGAATTGGCAGTTTTCAATCAACCTGATTTTTCTGGGGTTTGAGCCAGGTGGCTTTGTAACACACTGGTTTGTCCCTTCTTGCTGAGCAGAACTCCTTTCCGTGGGTCTCCCACACTTGCTTCCACTATTCACTCGGAGGACCTTTGCATTGTTCCCATTCTTTGGCTAATAGGGTCTTTTGCTGGGCAAAATTTTAAATTCTGATGAAGTCCAGTCTGTCAGTTTTCCCTTTTATGGATTGTGCTTTCGTTGCCAAACAAAAAGAACCCAACAATTTTCTTCTATGTATTTTTTTTTAAGATGTATTTCTTTATTTTAGAGGGAGAGTGTGAATGGGGGGAGAGGCAGAGGCAGAGGGAGAGAGAAGATCGACACGGAGCGCATAGCCCGATGCAGGGCTCAATCTCACAACCCAGAGATCATGACCTGAGCAGAAATCGAGTTGGCCACTTAACCTCCTCAGCCACCCAGGCACCCCTCCTTTGTATTTTTCTAATGGTTCTCTAGTTTTGCATTATACATTTAAATCTACGATCCATCTTGAGTTAATTTCTGTATAAAAGCTGAAGTTTAGGTCGTGGTTTTTTTTTTCGTTGGTTTTTTGGGGTTTTTTTTTCGCCTATGGATGTCCGGTTGCCCCAACACCTGGAAAGTTTGTCTTCCCTCAGTTGAATTGCTTTTGCATTTTTGTCAAAAATCAGTTGGATTGACTTGCACCAGTCTGTTCCTGGATTTCTGACCCTTTCCTGTAGTCTTTGTGTCCGTTCCCCAACCACTATCACTCTCTTGGTTACCATAACTACTGAGCTTTATTTTCCTGCTTCACAACTGTTGTGGCTGTTCTAGGGCCTTTCTCTTTCCAGATGAATTTGAGAGAAGGCTTGCCTGTGTTTACACAACAAGTTGCTGACATTTTGGTAACAGTGGTGCTAGACCTACAGATCCTTTTAAGAAAATTGGCATGTTTATGCCATTGCCTCCCAATCCATGAACATAGTATGCCTCTCTGTTTATTTAGATCTTTTTTTTATTTCTTTCATCAGTTTTTTGTATTTTTCAATGTACAAGTCCTGTACGTGTTTTGTTAGATTTATACGCAAGATTCTTTTTCCTTTTTAGTGTCTACATATCATTACTAATATCTAGAAATACAATAGATTTTTGTGTTTATGTTGTATCCTGTGGCCTTACTGAGCTCACTTACTCTAGGACTTTTTTTTTTTTGGTAGGTTCTATAGAATTTTCTGTGTAGACGATCATGTCGTCTAACAAGAGGAACAATTATTTCTTCCTTTTTAACCTGTGTTCCTGTTCCTGATTTCCTTTTCATGTCTAATTGCCCGGGCTAGAATCTTGAAGACTATGTTGAGTAAGAGTACTGAGAATGTACATCTTTATTTTGTTTCTGATCTTAGGGGGAAAGCTCTCAGTCTTTCATCACCAAGTATAGTGTTAGCTATAGATTTTTTATAGATGTTCTTTATGAAGTTGAAGAAGTTCCCTTCTATTCATATTTTTTTGCTAGTTTTTATTTTGAAGAAGTGTGAACATTTTCTGCATCTGTTGATACAGTAGGATGATTTTTTTCTTTAACCTGACAGTATGGCGGATTATATGGATTGATTTTCAAATATTGAACCAATCTTGTATCACTGGAATAAACTTCACTTGGTCGTGGTACTGAATTCTTTCTAAACATTGCTGCAACTACATATTTCTTGCATCTATATTAATGAGGGATGTTGGTCTGTAATTTTCTTTTTTCATCTGTCTTTGCCATTCATATCAAGGTAGTTCTAGCCTCATAAAATGAGTTATTGTTGTTTAGTTTTTTTTCTTTTTCTGTTTTCTATTTTGAAAGTGATTATGTGGAGCTGGTGTTAATTCTTCTTTGAGCATTTGGTAGAATTCTCCAACAAGACCATGTGGGTTTGGAGATTTCTTTTTCAGAAGCTTTTTATTTATGAATTCAATGTCCTTAATAGTTGTAGAGCTATTGCAAATTATCTGTTTCATACTGGGTTGAGTAATGGCAGTTCGTATTGTTCTAGGAATGGTATGTTTCATCTGAGTTGTCAAATGTACTTATATAGAGTTGTTCATAGTATTTATTCCCTTAGCATCTCGTTGATATCTGTGTGGTCTGTATTACTATCGTGTTTTGTTCCTGATATTGGTAATTTGTTTCTTTGTTAGTGTGTGTGTGTGTTTTTTTTAAGATTTTATTTGAGGGGGGGGGGAGGATGAGTGGGAAGGAGAAGACAACTCCCTGCTGAGCAGGGAACCTGATGCAGGGCTTGATGCCAGGATCCTGGGATCATGACCCGAGCCTAAGGCAGTTACTTAAGGGACTGAGCCACCCAGGCACCACTTTCCTTTTGTTAGTCTTGTTAGAGGTTTGTCAGTGTTACTGATCTTTTCAGAGAACCAGCTTCTTGTTTCACTGACTTTTCTCTGTTGTTTTGCGGTTTTCAATTTCAATTGATTTAAATAGATTTCTTCTCTTATCTTTATTATTTCCTTACTTCTCCTTTCTGTGTAGGTTTTTTCCCCTTCCTTTCCTAGGTTCTTGTGGTCAGAGCTTAGATTACTGATTTGAGATTTTTTTTCTCTCTTTTTTTTAAGATTTTATTTATTTAGAGAGGGAGAGACAGAGCACGTGGGGGGAGGGGCAGAGGGAGAGGGAGAATGCCAAGCAGACTCCATGCTGAGCATGGACCCTGATGCAGAGCTGATTTCACAACCTTGGGAGCATGGCCTGAGCTGCAACCAAGAGTCAGACATTTAAGTGACCGAGCCATTCAGGCACCCTGAGACTTTGCCTCTTTCATAATGTGTGTATTTACTGCTGTAAATTTCCCTCTGGGAACTGCTTTAGCTGACCCACAAATTTTGGTGTCATATGTTCATTTTCATTCAGTTCAGTGTATTGATACCCTTTAATACTTCCTGTGTCATCCATGGATTATTTAGGAGAGTGTTGTTTCATTTCCAGTAATTTGGAGATTTTCCTTTTATCTTTTCGTTATTGATTTCTAGTCTGATTCCATTGTGGTTAAAGAACGCAGTCTTTATGATTTCAGTTCTGCCAAATTTGTTGAGGATTTGTTATGGCCCGGGATTTGTCTGTCTTGGCATATGTTCTATGGGCACTTGGGAAGAATGTGTATTCTGCTATTGTTGGGTAAAGTGTTCTGTAAATGCCCATTAGATTTTGTCGGTTGGTGGTTGTTGAGTCCTTCTATATCCTTGGTGATTTTCTATTTACTTTTTCAATGAATTATTGAGAGAGAAGAGTTGGAAGTCTCCAACTATATCTATGGGTTTCTCTGTTTCTCCTTTTTTTTTTTCTTTTTTCAAGATTTTATTTATTTGTTTGACAGAGAGATAGAGCCAGAGAGCACAAGTGGAGGGAAAGGCAGAAGAAGAGGAAGAAGCAGTCTCCCCACTGAGCAGGGAGCCCAATGTGGGGCCCAATCCCAGGCCCGTGGGATCATGACCTGAGCCAAAGGCAGACGCTTAACCGACTGAGCCACCCAATTGCCTCTCTGTCTTTCTCCTTTCTGTCCTGTTTTTGGTTCACATTGTTTGTAGTTCCGTCATTGGGTGCATGCACAGCTGGGATTCCTCTGTCTTCTAGGTGGATTGACCTATGATCATGTAATGCCCTTCTCTGTGTCTAGGAATTTTCTTTGCTCTGATGTCTACTTTATCTGATAATAATGCAGCCACCTCTGCTTTTGGTTGTGTTGATTTGAAGTGGGTTTCTTGTAGACAAGCATATAGTCGGGTCCTTTTTTATTTTTTTTAATTCACTTTGCCAATCTCTGTCTTCTGGTTGGCATATTTAGATCATTTATATTTAATGTACTTATTGCTATGCTACGGCTTCAGTCTGATATCTTGTTCTTTATTTTCTTTGTTCTCTTTTTCATTTGTCTACCCTCTGGGTTCTCCTGACTTCAGATGGGTTTTTAAGCCTATATTTTAGAATTTCAATTTTATTTTTATATAGCATTTTTGGTCCTAGCTTTGTGTTTTTAGTAGTTGCTTTCAGCCTTTTTTGTGGTTGTCTAGGTATTGAATATACACAGCTCATCACAATCTACTGGTGTCGCTGTTTTATGAGTTCAAATGAAGTGTAGAAAGTGTGCCTCCCTCTATATCCCTTTACCATCTTCATTTAAAATAAAATTGTCTTAAATATTTTCTCTACATGTTCAGAACCACATCAGACAGTGGCCTAAGTTTAGCCTCAACCATCAGCCCTGAGTTAGAACACCCAGGAGAAGAAGGGAAGTCTGCTTTATGAACCTGTACTTTTTATCCCATGTTCTGTCTTCCTTCCTAATGTCTAAGATCCCTTCTGATGTCACTTCCTTTCTCTGTAGAGAATTTTCTGTAGCCACTCCTGTAAGTGACAGACTCTTTCCATTCCTTACAACTGACGATGCCTCCATTTCCCCTTCATTCCTAAAGGGTGTCATCCCTGGACACAGGGGCTCTGGAACAGTGTGTGCCCCTTCCCCCCGCACCCCGGCTCCTGATGAGAAACCCTCTGCCTTCAAGTGGTTTCTCCCTTCTTTTACCTTGGCTGCTTTCAAGATTTTTTCTTTGTCTTAAGTTCTGAGAAGTGTAATACACCGTGTTTTGGCATGGTTATATTTGGGTTTCTCCTGTGGGTTCACGCTGCTTCTTTGATCTATGGGTTAAGTCTCTGGCCGTATTTGGGGCATTTCAGCCATTATTTTCTAGGTCCCTTTTTCCATCTTCCTTCTCCGTCCTCCCCTTCTGGGATTCTTGGGCACAAACATGAAGGTTTTTGTTTTATGTAACATGTCCCAAGGCTTTCTTCATTTCTCTCCGTTGTTCAGATTGGTTCATCTCTATCGTTCTGTCTTCAGGGTCCTCTGACCCCTCCCTCTGCCCTTGACCCCACCTGCCCGACTTTAATTCAGGTGATTACATTTTGCAGTTTCAGACTTTCCCATTTGGTCCTTTTCTGCATCTTCAGTTTTTATAGATACTTGGTTTCCCGCCATTACTGTCACGTTCTGAGTGCTCACTGGAGTCGTCTGAGGACCGCTCCTAGAAAGCCCCAAGCGGGTAGTTCCAGGATCCGTGCTGCTGGGAGCTGGGGTCTATTGGTTATCTTTCCCCATTCAGTCTTTCCCCATTCCTGGTTCTCGTTGTGAGGGATTCTTTTATCGAAACCGCGATGTTTGGGTATTGTCAGACTTGGAATTGGACCCCGATCTCTGTTACAGCAGGGCCCATCTGAACACTGCCGTGGGAGGGAGGGGCCCTGGTGCCCACGGACTCCGCTGACACTGAAATGGGGAAGTGGGCTGGTGCCTCCCCTCCCGGAGGGAGCAAACTCTGGGCTCCCCGTTGGGCCTTCCCTGAAATCCCAGGATGGAGCCGGGCGCTGGAGTGCCTCACAGCCTGCAGGGGTGTGGCTGGGCTATAGTGTGTGCTGCATGTTTGGGCAGAATAGAGTGGTCATGGTCTGAATTCTCGGCCCTGCTCGGCTGCCCCTCTCCTGACCCTGTAGAGAGAGTGGCTTTCACTGGGGCTCTTTTTATCTGCATCTGGAGGAGTTCTCATGTTGCTTGTTCTTTGCCCCAAGTTTGTGATGTGGGAGCCCAGAAGGAAATCGGGGGCCTCACTGGCTGGTCAGCCTTCTTCTCCACCTTCTGGCATCGTCTTAGGTTTGTCTTACCTCTGATGTCTGGGCTTCGTAGTTGCAGTTAGTGGGGAACAGATAGGAATACGTCTGCTCCACCTTCCTGGAAGCAGGTGTCCAGAAGTCAGTTTCTTCTGTGGCTCAAGAACGTAGCTGCAGGGCTGGCCGTTTGGAGGCTCCCCAGGACAGCCCGGGAGTGGCCCGTGCAGGGTGACGGTGGCAAGGAGCCGCAGGCGTGCCGAGGCGGGGTCCTGCCAAGCTGAGTTTCTCTGGATTGGAGTGTTCCCAACAGAGTGCACGCCTGTTCTCATCATCTAGGAAAAACGCCCCCCACGTGATTCTGGCTGTCCTCCGTAAATACCACCAGCCGGCCAGCAAGTGCCCGGAGCCTCAGCAGACCTGTGTGGCGGCCCGTCCTCATTCTGGATGGAATAGCAGCAGGAGAGGGATGCGTGCGTGTCCCCAAGCCACCGCTGCTGACACTGCCCCCACGTGAAAAAGCCAGCCGGGTTACTTTTGTTTCAAGAAAGCAGAAAGGGTTTGCGAAACAGAATTTGCTTTTAAGACTTAAGAAGTGTATGCTAAAGCATTAAATGGTGTGGTCCCCGCGGCAGCTTGGATGGGAACACCTGGGCCTTCCTGGTCCCCATGGGACCGGTGACCAGGACCGGGGTGTTGGCGCTGGGGTGGGGCCTGCAAATACGTGCTTTTTCAGACCTCCCAGGTTCTGCCTGCCACGGCCTGAGGCCCACTCCCGGCCCTTCTGTGCCGTTGCCACTTAGTTAGGCCAAAACGAGGGCAGAGTGTGACCTTGGCATCCAGGTATCCCAGGCCGCGGCCTGCTGGCGTCCGGCACGTTGGTGTGACCCCGCCGGCATGAGCTCTCAGGGTTGGCGGGAGCCCAGTCTGCTCTCTCGCCTGACAGTCCTCTGTCTTCCCCGAGACAGTCACTGTGACAGGAAAGAAGCCCATCGTGCCCAAGAAAGAGCCCTTCCTTCACGTTTGTGTCAGTTCGAACTCCGCCGTCAGAGGAGGAGGCGCCTCGCGCGGCAGGCGCTGCGGGAAATGCTAGTGACTAGTCCGTAGATCTGTGTTAGCGGGGGCCGGGAGAGGGGGGGCCTGCCGAGTGCCCAGTGCAGGACAGGTGCAGACGGGCGGTCCGGAGAGGGGGGCGGCCGTCCCCCCACCTCTGTCCCCCGGCTCCTGGCCCCTCCTCACACGGGACACGGGGCTCTTGCCCGCCAGCTCCTCAGTCTCTGCTTGCGCTCCCTCCTGAACTACTTCTCACTTGCTTTCCGATTCACTTACCCAGTGCCTTTTCAGGTCAAAATTCGTGTGTCTGGGACCTAGAAATGCATTTATTTCTGAGTTATGACTACTTGGTGTACTGGACTAATACACGCATAGTATGAATTTTATTCTTGTGTAGCTACGATGCTAGTAATATTCTCAGCTTCTGTTTGTTGTTCAAGTTTGTGTTTCTGGATGTAAAATATCACTTATTTTCACATATATCAGAGATTTTTATGACTTTTTTCCTCTTCTCTTTTCTCTCCTCTGGGGAGTCGCTTCCCCTTTCCATAAACCGTGGCCTCCGTGTGGCTGTGCCCGTCTCTCCTCACCCCTGCAGGGTTCTACGGCCTGGACGAGTCCGACCTGGACAAGGTCTTCCACCTGCCCACCACCACGTTCATCGGGGGGCAGGAGTCGGCTCTTCCTCTGCGGGAGATCATCCGGCGGCTGGAGGTAAGGGCACACAGCGGCGTGCACGGCAGTCTCGTGCACTTGCCCGGAGCCTGTGTTGACAGGAGGCCTCCTGACGGGATGGTTGTTTCTCTTGGTACTCTGTTGGTTGAAAGTGTAAGAAAAGGGAGC
Source organism: Potos flavus (assembly GCA_028534135.1). Classification (NCBI taxonomy): domain Eukaryota; kingdom Metazoa; phylum Chordata; class Mammalia; order Carnivora; family Procyonidae; genus Potos; species Potos flavus. Next base: position 185,102 of record CM052887.1, on the reverse strand, counting down.
TTTTTTGCTGTCTTGTAGGTAAAAATTCATGCTTTTTATTTTTACCATCGACCACAGAGGAGAAAAAGCGTCTCCGTGCGCTTCGGTCCCACGGGAGCTTATTTCCGGCGTGGAGGTTCCCCGGCACCCGCACTCTGCCGGCCGGGACCGGGCGCCTTGGGCCGAGGCTGGAGTGGGGCTCCCCGCTCCGGACAGAGGTCTGTCTCCTCGCCCGTCCTTCTACTGTTTTCTTCTTTCCCTTCTCCTTTCTGGACCTGGTTTGCGTGGAGCGGCTTCACAGAGGCTCCGCTGCCAGCTGCCTGCATCCAGCCCCTTGTCCGTAGAGGGTGGGGGGTCCGTGCGGACGCTGCCCAGTAAGACACACGGAGGAAACAAGAACTCTGGAGTGGGGCTCCCCAGAAGGAATCGTGCTGTCGCCCAGGGCGCTGCCAGGCACACACGCTCTGGATCGCAGGCGGCACCTGGCGTCCCTGAGAGCCCCCGCTGCACGGCTCCCAGTAGCGGGGCTCTCCAGGCCGGGCACTGGCACTGCTGCTCACACCCCCATCCATGACTCGGGTGTGATGAAGGGGGCCCCGCTGCAGCCAGTGAGGTCCGGTCAGAATGCTCCCATTGCTGGTGTCACACGTGACCGTGGCGGCCTAGAAAGGTCTGAGTGTCTGTTGGGAATGTTGTCTTTAACTTGTGACAAGCATCCTGTGGTGTCAGCATTTCGGCTTGGCCCTCATCACTTCACCACAGGCTACCGGGAAAATGTGGACACTCGGAGACCTGGCGCCAACATGAGGGTGTGGACACGGGGCGGGGTGGGCGTCGGGGAGGGGTGGACACGGGGAGCGGTGTGGGCATGGGAAGGGGTGGGAAGGGATGAGGAGAGGTGTGAGTGTCAGGGAGGGATGGGGAGGGGGGAGCAGGATTAGCCAATGGACCGACCCAGGAGCAGGGTCATCCTTTTCCTCCCTTTGCACTGGCCTCACCACTGACAGCAATGTCTAGACCCCCTCTGTCCCAGTGTGGCCAGCAGCTCCATGGGGCCGTTGAGTTCTGGAAGCAGCAGAATATCTGAGGGACTTAAGTGTCAGAGAGAGAATGTTCTGGTACATCGACCAAATAGAGTCTGAGAGTTCATTCATTCCTATTAGGAAAATGTAAATTCCCCCCATGGTCATGTTGTTTCTGTGGGACATTACTGAGCTAGGGGTTCCCCTGGTCTGGACCCCAGAAACAGCACCCCTTGCAGACCGGTCCTTCTCCAGCTGAGCCTGTCCGTGTCAGGCTCCGGGCCCAGGGCGTCTAACCCCTGCCCGCGGGTGTCCCAGGCGTCTGGGGCTGGTGTTGTCTGGAAAGCAGAGATGGAACCGGTCTGCATGAGAGCTGGCGCAATGCACCTGCCCCCACCCCTTCCCCTGCACAGTCTCCAGTGGGGAGCTCAGCCCTCCTCCCAAGCCAGAACCCTTGCGGGCATGTTGGCCCCCTCCTCTCCGGGCACCTTCAGCACCTTCCTTCCCACAGAGCGGAGTGGGGGTGTGCAGAGCCCCGTGCTTGAACTCCTCAACCTTGTGCCCCATGGCCCCGAGCCCGGCATTTGGAGGGCCAGAGCCCGGCGGCTCTCACTTTCAGCCCAGGAGTCAGGCTCTGGCTGGGGGACCTTGGCCGTAGCTCCCCTGATCCCAGGGCGCCCACGTCCCAGCTTGTGTGCTGTGCTCACGGCTTCCAGATACTTGGACAAAGTTGCCGACTGTGGTGTGTACGTTAGCACATGTGTGTGCACACCAGGTTACTGACGTGAGCCGCTGGGACCGCAGGCTACCCGGGCCACTGTGGCCTCGGAGCCGCTGGAGCAGGTGCGGCTTCGTGTTGCCCTCACGCGGCCTCTCGCTAGACAGAGAAGCTCAGAACCCGCCCCTGGAAGGGCACGGCCTTTTCTCCTGGGGACTGAGCCAAGAACAGGAAAAACAACACGTGATCCAGGGCCCAGTAACCATGAGTCCAAGTTAATAGCTAAAGTCATGCTCATGGTGATGAAGACATGCTAGTTTCTGGAGTTTCCACCTAGTAGTTTCCTTCCAGCTTTTAAGTTGTTCAAGTCAGGGAAATCGTGCCCCTGGGGTGCAAGGAGCCTTGTTCTTCTCCCTCCGCCCCCTGTCCTTTCCCCTCCCTCCCCTCTTCTCGACTTCCCCCCCACTCCCCAGCCTCCCCTCCCTCCCCCATGTCCTTTTTCCTCTCTCCCTCCCTTCCCCTGTCCTCTCCCTCCCCTGTCCTCCCTTCCCTCCTCCCCTTCCCCCTACCCTTCCCCCCTTTCCCTCCGTACCCCTGTCCTCTCCCTTTCCCTCCCTCCTCTCCCTTCCCTTCCTCCCTCCCTTCCTCCCTCCCTCCCCGTCCTCTTCCCCTCCCTTCCTCTGCTTTCCCCTCCATCTCTCCCCTCACCCTGCACCCCCACCCTCATGCTCCTTCCCCTTCCTCCTCCCCCTCTCCCTCTTCCCTCCCCTTGCTTCTCTCCCCTTCCCCCATCCCCCTTTCCCCTTCATCTCTCCATTACCTCTTCTCCTCCTTCTTCCCCGACTCCCTTCCTCCTCCCCATTCCCCTCCCCTTCTCTCCTCCTGTCTCTCCTTCTCCTCTCCTTCTCTGTCCTTCCCACTCCCACCCTCCCTTCCTCCGCCTCCCTCTGCTCTGTCCTCCGTCTCACTGTCCTCCTGGCCTTGCAGCTCAGATTTAGGCCCCAGGAAAACCCTTTCAAGCTGACAGAGGAGGAGGGGTCCTGTTCACAGACGCTGGGCCGTGTGACTTGTTCTGTGGCCCAGTGGATCTGGGACCATGAAGCTCGGGCAGAAGCAGGAGCTAGTGCTGACTCCGAAGTCAGGGAGCACAGCCCAGCGGGCCGACCCCCAGGCTTCTTGTACTCCCGGTTTGTCACCTGAGATGTTGTTGTCAGAGGCACCAAGGCCCTTCCCAGCGCCGCTTCCTCTTCCTCAGTCCAGCTCTTCCCCTCTTGGCCAGGATGATGGCGCATGCAGCGCTTGGTGGGTACTGTGAGCTCAGGCAGGCCTTCTTTTGTTTCGTAATCATGGAGCTACCTGCAGAGATGCCCACCCCTGCTCCGAAGACCGGAGTAAGGGGTCCAGGGCACATCCCCGTGCTGCACCTTGCCAGCCGGCACCGTGTCTGTTGTGAAAACGAGCGGAGCGTGGCCAGACCCTCCGAGCAGAGCCTGGCGGTCTGAGCGCATGGACAGTGCGGCTGCCGGAGATGGCTTGGGGGTCTATAAAGCCTCCCTCTGCCACACCAGGGAGCTTCCTTCTTTAACTCCGGGGCCGATTTGGGGTTTGCTGTCACCCTGGACGGCTGGCGGGTGGAGGAGGACCAGGGGCCCTGGTCACCTGCCTCAGGAAGGCAAAGGCCCCCACCCTGAGGCCGGGCCCTCCTGTGGCCTCCCTGTCCTCTCCCACTCCCGCTTCCTTTGCACTGAGCCCATGCTTCCCACAGGACACACGGCCTCCTTCCCGGCTGTGACATGAGCGCTGTGGATGGGACGTAGCTGCCCTGCTCAGGGTCCTCTGTTTTGTAGTGTGTGCAGTCACACTGCTGTAGGACCCAGCCTTCCCGGGAGGGGTCACTTGTTAAAAGCAGAATTTAAAATCTAAACACCTGCGAGTCTTGAGTGGCCATTGAGCTCCATCACCCACCGGCCGCACAGGTCCCTTTTTTCTCGTGGCGCTGGCCACGGTCTAACCTGGAGGTCAGGGAAGCTGGCTTCCCAGAATCGCCCATCCCCTGGCTAGCGCCACCATCTTCCTGCCACAAAGGAAAGCACTTTGACCCCATGGTTCTTGCTGTCCCCTTCGTGCTCACTGGGCTTAGCGTGACCCGCAGGGAGCATCTTGTGGGCCTGCTGGGAGTGAGGAGGCTGTGGCCCCGGACCTGGCACCGCCCTCGTCTCCGCCCCGGGCCACAGCCGGGGAGGCCCCTGTTCCCATGAGCTTTCGGGCTGGGTAGGCAGTGGACACCCCGGGGGTGAGCAGCCCTTGACGCGGAGGGGGTGTGTGTCACACAGATGGCCTACTGTCAGCACATCGGGGTGGAGTTCATGTTCATCAACGACCTGGAGCAGTGCCAGTGGATCCGGCAGAAGTTCGAGACCCCAGGGATCATGCAGTTCACCAACGAGGAGAAGCGGACCCTGCTGGCCAGGCTAGTGCGGTCCACCAGGTACGGGCGGCGTGGAGGGGCGGGGCGGCGTGCGGTCCCGTCTGTCCACAGGAGGGAGGGCTGCCACAGCCGCTGGCCCGGGTGACGTGGCGGTCCCTGGCCAGGTTTGAGGATTTCCTGCAGCGAAAGTGGTCGTCCGAGAAGCGCTTCGGTCTGGAGGGCTGCGAGGTGCTGATCCCTGCGCTCAAGACCATCATCGACAAGTCCAGCGAGAACGGGGTGGACTACGTGATCATGGGGATGCCCCACAGGTGCGCGCCTGCCGCCCGGTGACCATCCCCGCGGCCCCCACACCGCCCTGTGGGCCCCAGCCGAGGGCGACAGCTGAGCAGAGGCTGAGGGCAGAGCGCTCCCCGCGGGCCGCGGCCTTTCTCCTTCCCACCTGCCCTCCTCCCACCGCCCTGGCCTCAGGCTCACCTGCCTCTGTGTCCCAGGGGCCGGCTCAACGTGCTCGCCAACGTCATCAGGAAGGAGCTGGAGCAGATTTTCTGCCAGTTCGATTCCAAGCTGGAAGCAGCTGATGAGGTGAGGCACCTGGTTTCTTCTCGAAACACCCACCCGACACCCTCGGCCCCACTTGTCGCTTAGGACAGCCGCCCCCCGGCAGGGGCCGGGCACCGCCACAGCGTCACACGGGAGGCGGCCCTCGGGTCCCAGTTCTCCCAGGGCCATGGGTGGAGCCACCCGGAGAAAGCTTCCCGTGCCTTCCGGGATGGGGGATCTGGGACCGGAACTAGCACAGTAGAGGGTCGTGAGGCCTGAGCACCCCCTCGCCCCGAGGGTAAAGCCCCGTGTTTGTGTGTCAGGGCTCTGGGGACGTGAAGTACCACCTGGGCATGTACCACCGGCGGATCAACCGCGTCACCGACAGGAACATCACCCTGTCGCTGGTGGCAAACCCTTCCCACCTCGAGGCCGCCGACCCCGTGGTGATGGGCAAGACGAAGGCCGAGCAGTTCTACTGCGGGGACACAGAGGGGAAGAAGGTAAGGCCGAAGGACCCTGAACCCGCTGCAGATGATGGCAGCCATCAGTCCCGCCATGAGACGTGAGGCCAGGAGAGGCCGGTTTGCC
>CM052887.1:154158-179321 GCA_028534135.1 Potos flavus | reverse complement strand
GATCCCAGGACCCTGAGATCATGACCTGAGCCGAAGGCAGAGGCTTTAACCCACTGAGCCACCCAGGCGCCCTTAACTATTATTTTCTTATACCGTCTTCCAAACTCTGTGTTGGACATGTATGAAGTTCGTTTGCAGAATAGGGAACAACAAAACAATAAAAAAACAAAGACCCGAACAGCCACTGGGGGACTCAGGAGGGCAGACATGGCCGCGTGGCACCCAGCCCCGCCCAGCAGCGTGTCCCTTGCAGATTGGCTTCACCACGGACCCGCGCATGGCCCGCTCCTCGCCCTACCCGACGGACGTGGCCCGTGTCGTGAATGCCCCCATCTTCCACGTGAACTCGGACGACCCGGAGGCCGTCATGTACGTGTGCAAGGTGGCGGCCGAGTGGCGGAGCACCTTCCACAAGGACGTGGTTGTGGACCTGGTGAGCGGCCCCCGTCTGTGTCCGGGAGAGGAGGGGCGGGCTCCCCAGGGCAGCCTCGCTGCGCTGCTCCCCACACGGGCTCCCGTACACAGTGGACCCGCCAGCGTCCACGGGCCTTCCCGGGGTCCCCTGGGTGAGCCGTGCCAGGAAAGAAGGAAGTTGGGGTCTTGTGCCGGGTGTCCCCAGGTCCCTCGTTTCATCTCCCGTGACAGCGACTCTGCCGTGAAGGAGATCTGGATTGCAGGGAGGTACATGGGGGGCGAGCAGGCAGGTGCCAGCGGGCCCTGATGCCGTGTCCGTGCCGTGTCCAGGTGTGTTACCGGCGCAACGGCCACAACGAGATGGACGAGCCCATGTTCACACAGCCGCTTATGTACAAGCAGATCCGCAAGCAGAAGCCCGTGCTGCAGAAGTACGCCGAGCTGCTGGTGTCCCAGGGTGTGGTCAACCAGCCCGAGTACGAGGTGCGCCCCCGGCTCTGCCTCGGGGGGGCAGGGGGAGGCCAGGCGGGGACAGGGCTCCGACTCCGAGCAGGCCCGCAGCCAGCAGACGCGGCCGCGGGGGGCGGGCGAAGACGGTAACGCGGCAGGCTGCTCGCGGGCCTCGGAGCGCTCGTGCACATGGGGGCCTGTGCAGGGCGCCCCCCGACGGCTGCACTGTGCCCGGCCCTCCAGGAGGAGATCTCCAAGTACGACAAGATCTGTGAGGAGGCTTTCACCAGGTCCAAGGACGAGAAGATCTTGCACATCAAGCACTGGCTGGACTCCCCGTGGCCCGGTGAGCGAGGGACATCACCCGTGCACCTCTCCCCCGCCCCCACCACACCCCCGCGGGCCCCACATGGTTCCTGGAAGAGTGGCAGCATGTGTCAGCTTGCCCTCCTGTCCTAGGCTTCTTCACTCTGGACGGGCAGCCGAGGAGCATGACCTGCCCCTCCACGGGCCTGACGGAGGACATCCTGACGCACATCGGGAACGTGGCCAGCTCCGTGCCCGTGGAGAACTTCACCATTCACGGAGGTGAGGACGCCCGCCGACCTGCGGAGGTGTTGGGCCCCGGGGAGGACAGGGCGGGACGTCACGGCCGCCGGCCGGGCCGCAGGCGGTGCTCCTCTCGTCGCGTGTCGGGCGTGCCGGGCGGCTGGTGAGCGCCGTGTCTGCGCAGGGCTGAGCCGGATCCTCAAGACCCGCGGGGAGCTGGTCAAGAACAGGACCGTGGACTGGGCTCTGGCGGAGTACATGGCCTTCGGCTCGCTCCTGAAGGAGGGCATCCATATCCGGCTGAGCGGCCAGGACGTGGAGCGCGGCACCTTCAGGTAACGCCCTCGGGGTTCTCGGGGCGCCGACGAGCGCGGCAGACGGAGGGGGACGGCTCCGGGGTTTCTCAGGAAGAATCTCCCGTGTTGGCCTGGAGCAGCCTTCCCCTGCTCTGACGCGGACCCTTCTCGGGGGGAGGTGGCCGCCCCTTGGGTCTGCGCGTCGGGGCAGAGCACGGCCACACTGCCCCCTGATGTGTGTTGTGCCTCAGCCACCGCCACCATGTGCTCCACGACCAGAACGTGGACAAGAAGACCTGCATCCCCATGAACCACCTCTGGCCCAACCAGGCCCCCTACACCGTGTGCAACAGCTCGCTGTCCGAGTACGGGGTCCTGGGTGAGTGCCCCGGCCCGCGGGCCCTCCTCCCGCCGCAGCCCTGCCCGCCTCCCAACTCAGTCTGCTCTCGTCCCGCCTCCCCACTCTGCAGGCTTTGAGCTGGGCTTTGCCATGGCCAGCCCTAACGCCCTGGTCCTCTGGGAGGCCCAGTTCGGTGACTTCCACAACACGGCCCAGTGCATCATCGACCAGTTCATCTGCCCGGGGCAGGCCAAGTGGGTGCGGCAGAACGGCATCGTGCTGCTGCTGCCGCACGGCATGGAGGGCATGGTGAGCCCCCCGCCCCGCCTCCGAGCGCAGGTGTCGGGTCCTGCTCCAACTCTGGTGGGAAGCGGGGGTGCCGCGCCGGCCGCCCCGACTCAGACACCCCCCGTCTCCTCGCTGCAGAGCCCGTGGGGGACCGTCCCGGGACTGCGGGTTGGAAACCCTGCAGAGCCGGGGTGTGGGCCCCTCCACGCTCTGAGGGAGGGGAAGGGGTGGAAGAGCCAGCCGGTCAGTGCAACTCGGAGTCTTTCAGACCAGAAGCAATCCGAGTCTATTAAGGAAGAGCCGTGGCGGAGGCAGCTCCCACCTCTGCAGAGCTCCCGAATGGTACTTTGTGTCTGGTTCCAGGGCCCGGAACATTCCTCCGCCCGGCCGGAGCGGTTCCTGCAGATGTGCAATGATGATCCGGACGTCCTGCCGGTGAGCAGGGGGGCGGCCCCGCGCCTGGGCCTCGGGGGGTGACGTGCAGGCAGCTCCTGCTGGCCCCCCGAAGTGAGAGTTCCCCTCCTGCTGCCGCGTGAAGAGCAGCCGTCTTAGAGGAAAGAACTCGGGCACCTCTGGGCTGGTGTCGGTGGAGCTTTGAGACTTGGCACAGAGCGATCAGGAGTCTGTTTCTAAAGCGAATCAGGCCAGGCTGTAGGTAGAACCGAGGTGCAGGCGTGGCCGTGGTCTCCAGAGGAGGGGGAGGGACGGAGTGGGCCAGAGAACCCGCGGCGTGAGCTCCTGGCGGGGTCCCCGGGGCAGCCGGGGCAGGCACTCAGTCCGCCGGGCCTCCGGCCTCTCCCTCGAGCTGCAGAACCTGGAGGAAGCCAACTTTGACATAAACCAGCTGTACGACTGCAACTGGGTTGTCGTCAACTGCTCCACTCCCGGCAACTTCTTCCACGTGCTGCGGCGCCAGATCCTCCTGCCCTTCCGGAAGCCGGTCAGCTGGGGGCACCCTGCCCAGTGGGAGGGTGGGCGTGTGAGCGGGTGCTGGGCGGCAGTGCTCTGAGCCGGGAGGAGGGGTGCGCAGGGTCCCAGCCAGCAGGCTCCCGGGGAGGGTGTCGAATGGGGAGTAAAAGTGGGTGTGAAGGGCCCGCAGGTCAAGACAGCCCTGGCCCGGGGTGGGGGCCCCACGGAGAGGCTGGGGGCTCTCTCCCGGGTACAGGGTAGGTGCACTGGGGCTCCGCAGGCCAGGACACGTCCTGGAGGAGTGCACGTGCGGCTGAATGGGAAGCAGCATCGTCCGGGCTCCTGCCCGCGGAGCTGGGAGCGCGGTACCAGGTCCCCAGCCTGGAGACGCGCAGGGGCCGTCCTCACCGTGCTGTGGGGCCTGACCCGTCACGGGCGTGTGCTTGTCTGTTCCAGCTGATCATCTTCACCCCCAAGTCCCTGCTGCGGCACCCCGAGGCCAGAACCAGCTTCGACGAGATGCTCTCAGGTGGGTGTGGGGCAGGCCACCGCTCTGTGGGGCTCGGGGCCTGGACCTGCGGGTCTCACTGTGGCCCTTGCCACCTTTCTGGTCGTTGGCTGAAGACCAGTGAACACGGCAGCCCACGCGTCGGAGCTTGCTTGTGCGTCGCTCAGAAGGTGTGTCTTGCGCCCCACCGGGTCTGCGGCCTTCCCCTGGGTGCAGCCCAGGCCTCGTTTAGAGTCAGGGAAGCAAGCCTGCGCTCAGAGCGCCCCTGCTGCCCGGCCGCTGCTCCTGGAGGGCGTGCAGTGAGCACCACAGCGTTGAGATCCCCACCTGGACGGCGGGCAGTGGACACAGCACGTAGCGGCCCCTTGTGCCTGGGCTCCCTGGGCCAGGGGAGCCCACCTCCTCCCAGCCGTGGAGCCACCTTAGTCATCAGTCAAGGTGAAGCCCTCCTTGGTTGGCTCGTTTTCCCGTTGGTCATTATTATGGTGAAATACACACAAAATATAAAACGTCAGTGTTTTTACGTGTGCAGCTCGTGAGCGTTAAACGCACACTCACACAGCTGTGCAGCCACCTCCAGAGCTCCCACTTTCTGTGTCTGATCCCGGCAGTCAGAAGCCCCACGTGTACGTGCGGGCGTGCGGCTGGTGGCCCGTGTCTGCTCCTTGCACCCTCATCACGTCCTCCAGTTCCGCCCACGTCACAGCAGGTGTAAGGACCCCTTCCCGCTTTAAGGCTGAATGAGCGTCCGGCATGCGGATGAACCACTTGTGTCCGCCTGTCCATCGGTGGACATTGGTTGCCTCCACCTTGGAGCGATTGTGGACGGTGCTGCCGTGAGCGTGGGTGTGCGAGATCTCTTCAAGAGCCCGAGCTCGGTTCGTTTGGGCGTATCCCCAGAGGTGGAACCGTGGGCTCGTATGCTGCTGTTTTTAGGTTTTTGAGGAACCTCTGCACTATTTTCCCCGGAAGCTGTGCCTTTTTATTTCCCCACTTCCACTTGCGAGGGTTCCGGCATCTCCACGTCCATGTCAGCACTTGCTGTTTGTTTCTAGCGGCCGTCCTCCTGCCCCTGAAATAATGCCGTGTTGGGGTTTTGATTTGCATTTACCTGCTGGCGAGTGATGGTGAACCTCTTCTCTGGAGTCTGCTTTGGAGAAGTGTCTGTTCGGTCCTTTGCCTGATTTTCAGTCAGGTTGTTTGCATTGTTGTTGAATTTCAGAAGTCCTTTCTATGTGCTGGATACTAATCCAACATTAGGTAGATGACTTGAGGCTGTTTTTCCCATTCTGCGTGCTGTCTCCTTTTTTTCTTTTAAGATTTTATTTATGAGAGAGAGAGCGAGTGATGGGGAAGGGCAGAGGCAGAGGGAGAAGGAGGCTTCCCGCTGAGCAGGGAGCCCAATGCAGGACTTGATCCCAGGACCCCGAGATCATGACCTGAGCCGAAGGCAGACGCTTTCACCTTCTGAGCCACCAGGCGCCTCACCCCTACCCCATATGTTATCTCTTGATGCATAAAATTTTGAAATTTCGTGAAGTCTCTTTTATCTTTTGTTGCTGGCGCGGTCGGCGTCAATTTCAGGAAATCACTGCCACATCTGCCGTCGTGAAGGATTTGCCCTGTTTTTTTCTCAGAGTTTGAGCAAGGTAGCTCGTATGTTGAAGTCTTTAGCACATTTTGGGTTGATTTCTGTGTGTGGTGTGAGGATCCTTCCTCTGCACGTGGGCGTCCGGTTTTCCCAGCACTCTCGGGAAGGTCTCCCTCTCTTTCCCGCTGAGCGGTCTGGGCTCTGTGTCCACGGTCTGCGTGTCTCGGTGCCGGCGCCTCGCGGCTCCAGGTGCTGTGGCTCCGGGCCGGGTTCTGAAGTCGGGAACCGGGCCTCCTGCAGCCTCACTCTCATGTTCTAGGACCACGCTGGCTGTTCGGGGGCCCTTGAGATTCCACGAATTTTAGGGTGGATTTCTCTCTGTCTGCAGAGTACATCGTTGGGCTTTTGGTCGGAATGAATCCAGAGCTCACTTTGGGGCCAGTGGATGTCGTAGCTGCAGCAGGCCTGCCCGCGGATGAACACAGACGGCGTTCTGTTTGCTCGTCTTTCATTTCTTCCAGCAGCGCCTTGCCGTTTTCAGTGCAAGTCTTCCCCATCTTCGTTTATGCATCAGTATTTTATTCCTTTGGACGCTGTGGCAAATGGAGTTTCTTCTTTGTGTTTGGATCGGTCGTCGTTAGTGTGCAGAAATGCATCTGAGCTCTGAGTGTTGGTTTTTTTATCTCGCAACTTTGCTGAGTTCATTTATTCTAATTTTGGAGTTGTCTACATGTGAGATCATGTCATCCACACACAGATAATTTTATCTCTTCCTTTCCAATTTAGAGGCCTTTTATCTTCTCCCCCAGCTGCTCTGGCTGGGACTTCCAGTACGAGGCTGGATGGGAGCAATGACGTGGTCCCCCCATCTTGTTGCTGAGCTTAGGGGAAAAGCTCAGTCTTGCGCCGCTGAGTATGACAGTGGCTGTGGGCCTTTCCTATCTGGCCTTTATCCCGTGGGGGCACAGTTAGTCCCTCTGCGGCACGAACGTGCGCGTGTGTGCACATCACTAGGGGAGACCCTTTGCTGGGTGCCGCTTCCGGAAGGCAGCTTGTTCTCCTTGTGGGGCCTGGCCCCGACGGTGGGAACCTGAGTATTTGTCCAGTTGTGCAGAAGGCTTCAGTATTTGTAAACTCATGGGGAGTCTGAGCAGAGTGATCAGGCTCCGTGGCCCCAGCCGTCCGGGATGAGCTGTCCGCAAGAAGGCACTGGTGTCACTTGCGGTCTGAGGCTGGCCTTGGCCTACTGTGCGCTGTGCATGATGTGCTTCTCGAGGCTCTCTCGGTCTGGATGGATTCGAGGGCATCTGGGGCTGGTGCGCGTTGGCAGCTGCATGTAGTGGCGCCAGCCCGGGTCACGGCCCTGCCTTGGGGCCCCGCCCGTGCACGGCAGCAGCGGGAGGGCCCTGGGTGTCCTCCGCCAAGTCCTGAGAGAACCCCCGGCCGCGGGGATTCTCTCGTAGGAACCCACTTCCAGCGGGTCATCCCAGAAGACGGCCTCGCAGCCCAGAACCCGGAAAACGTCCGGCGACTTCTGTTCTGCACGGGCAAGGTGTACTATGACCTGACCCGGGAGCGGAAGGCGCGGGGCATGGCGGAGCAGGTGGCCATCACGCGGATCGAGCAGGTGAGGCCCCCGAGGCACCCCGCTTCCGGAGCGTCCGCCCGGGCTCCCCGCGCGCCCTCTGCCGACCGCACCCTCGCTCTCCCCACAGCTGTCCCCGTTCCCCTTCGACCTCCTGCTGCGGGAGGTGCAGAAGTACCCCAGCGCCGAGCTGGCCTGGTGCCAGGAGGAGCACAAGAACCAGGGCTACTACGACTACGTGAAGCCCAGGCTGCGCACCACCATCCAGCGCGCCAAGCCCGTGTGGTGCGTGGGCGCCGGGAGAGCCGGGGGGCCGGGCCCTCCGCGCCTGGGCCCTCACACCCGCTGTCGCCCCTCAGGTATGCCGGCCGGGACCCCGCCGCCGCGCCGGCCACCGGCAACAAGAAGACCCACCTGACGGAGCTGCAGCGCCTCCTGGACACGGCCTTCGACCTGGACGCCTTCAAGAACTTCTCGTAGCCGCCCCGCGGGCCGCTCCCCTCCGCAGCCACGGCCGCCCCTCGCTTCTCAACTAAAGAATAGTGCCTCAGCGCTGCCCACGCCTCTGCCCGTCTGCCGCACCACGCTCCCCTCTCTCGCTTGCCAGTTAGGCTGCTGTCTCCCATGTGCTTGGCTGTCCCCCGAGGCCAGAGGCCCCCAGGCGCTGCGACTTCCATCCGGCTGGGCATCCTTCGTGGAGGAGGAGAGGGAGCCCCTGCGGGTGTCCTGGGAGGGTCAGCTGTCCCCCAGCCCTCCCGCTGCCCCCAAAGGACCAGCCTCGTGTGGCCTCGCGGGCACCGGCTGTCCTGGTCGCCCAGTACGGCGGCTGCTGCGCCTGGACAAGGTGGCCGCCTCTTCCCACCCAGAGCCCCAGGCCCCTCGGAGGGAGCCATCGCTGTCCAGACTTCGCCGGTGGGCTGGGCTCTGCTGGTGCTCTCCCTGCGCCGAGAACTGCGGCACTGCTTGGGGCGGCTGGCGGGAGGGGACCTGCGCCCGGCCTGGCACAGAGAGGGCAGGTCCGCTCTCTGCAGTGTCCACTCCCACCGCTCGAGAGGGTCCCAGGCCATGTGTGGGGGCCGTGCCTGCTTCACCCACCTGGGGCCAGGCAGCCCCAGAGCCACAGGGTGTGTGGGGCTCGGGGCTCACGGCCAGGCCCAGCGCGGCCACTGCCTGCCTCCCGCCTGCCCACCCCGCGCACTCCGACACCATGGAGACGGAAGCATTCTTCTCTGTGCCGCCATGCCACAGCCGGTCAGCAGGCGGAGAGGAGGGCCGGGGCCGAGGGGCAGCTGGAGGAGAGGGCTCCTTCCCTCACCCATCACAGGGACAGATCTGATTTATTTATTTTGGTTAAAAAAAAGAACAAAAACAACTTTGCATTGCATTTGGCTTGACCCATAAACGAAGTTACCCTCGGGCCTGTCTGTGTGTCCTTCTTTCTGTCCGCCCCACCCCTGTCCCCCGGAAGAGGCTGGCCCAGGCCTCCCCACCCTGCCTGAAAGGCTGCCCCTCGCTGCTCAGCCCTGTGTCGTGGGTGCAAGTTGCGCCTGGTGCACCCCGCTCCTGAGCCTCCCCTGCTTCCCGGCCCGTCTGCACCCCTGGAGGCCCACGCAGCTCCTCTGACCGCTGCGGGGCACCAGCCATGCCAGCAGGGCCCCTGGGGGCCCAGTGTCCCCTCTTGACAAGAGCCTCACCGTCTTGGGCCCACAGCACACCATCCCTGGCCTGGGGGGACGCTCAGGGAACGGCCTGGGTGTGGACCTACGGGCCGATGACCACCCTATTCTCTCGGCCTTATCCTAGAGACAAGGGTGCATTATCCTTCTCCTCGAAGCCTGTTTGGAATCTCTTCGTTGTGTTCTTCGTGCTCCCTGCAGCTTGCCCAAGGGTCTTCCAGCCCTGGTGGGACGATGGCCACGCGCAGGCGGAGCTGGGCATGGGGTCGGGGCAGCACGATCAGCACACCTCTGTGACGTAGTCGGCGGGCTGCATTAGGGCACGCACACGGAGGGAGAGCCGCGGGGGCAGCTGTGCAGGGAGGGGGGACACTGGGCCCTCCCAGGTCAGCTCTGTCCGCTCTGCCTGCAGTCATCCCTGCCCTGTGATCACGCGGAGGAAGAAGCTTCACGACCAGGAGAGCCTCCTGCCTGCTCAGCGGGGGCTTTGGGGAGGACGAGTACGTGAGTGCAAGTCAGCGTGAGCACACGCACGTGTGTATGTGTGTGCGCACGCGCTCAGGTGTGTGTGGGCCTGTTGAGGGGGTGGCCTGGGGTTTGGACAGACAGGATCTTTCAACACCCACACCAGCTTGAAAGCGCTGGGAGACTTGGCAGGCTCTGCTGGGGGGTGTCGAGGCCTGAGCAGGCTGCTGCCCCCCGACAGGTGCATCTGGGCCCAGGAGAGGCCTGGGGGGGGGGGGTGCCACGGGTGGGTGGGTGTCCTGTGAGGTGCCCAACCACTGGGCTGACTCCGTCTTCTCCAGTGGGAAGAGGGAATTGGAAGCCGTGTCGAACCTACTTCTGCCTGGAGTTAGCCGGGGCCGTGAGCTCCCCGTCTGCACGGAGCAGAGACAGTAGAAAACCCTCCGAGTGAGCCACATGTATCACGCTGCCCGGCTCGGGCCCTGCTGCGCCCCTCCAGGCCCCCCCCGCCCCCCCCCCCCCGGCCAGCCCTGCCCCAAGCGTCCTCGGGCCCGTTCTGTAGCTGAGCTGTGACACATGACGTTGGTTTCAGGTGTACGACAGAGTGACTCCGTGTTTGTACAGACCGCGAGGTGATGGGCACAGCCGCCCATCTGTGACACATGCTTCCAATTACTTTTCACATGATGAGAACTTTTAAGATTTACTCTCTTAGAAACTTCCAAATGTGCATCAGGGTATCATTAACTGCAACCACCAGGCTGCACCCCGGACCCCAGGACTTCCTCCCTGTATCATTGCAAATGTGTACCTTTGACCCCCCTGCACCCAGAGCCTCAACAACCCTCCCTCCACCACCCCAGCCCCCGGACGGACCGGGACCTGAGCCGACAGCAGACACTTAACCCACTGACCACACCCCACCGCCACGCCCTGTGTGTTTACGTCTGAAAATGTCCCTCTCAGCTCTGTGTAGCTGTGCCTCACAAAGTTTGATATATTTTGTTATATATTCATTGGGTGTGGTACATTTAAAAATTTTTCCTTGAGACACCCTCTCTAAAATTCGTTGTTTCCTGTTCTCCGCTACTGATGAGTTTGATTTCATTGTCGCTAGAGAAAGGCACTCTGTAGTGTCTCAGTTCTGTGACATTTATTGGCATTGGCTTTACGGCCTATGATATGGCCCATGTTGGTGTGTGTTCCACGGGCACTTGGAAAGAATGTGCATTGGGTGAAGTGCTCTGTCGATGTCCAGTACATCCTGTGGGTTCAGGGTGTTGTTGAGTCCTGTGTCCTTGCTGGTTTTCTATCTAGTTTCCCATCAGTTGTTGAGAGAGAAGTGGTGAAGTCTCCAGCTACAGCTCTGGGGTTCTCTCTTTCTCCTTTTGGTCCTCAGGTTTTGGTTCCCATACTTTGTAGCTTTGTGGTTTGGTGCATGCATAGTTAGGATTGCTGTCTTCTTGGTAGGTGGACCCTTTTTTCACTATGTAATGTTCCTCTCTGGTAATTCTCTTCACTCTGAAGACTAATTTATCTGAAAATAATAGAGCCGTCTCTGCTTTTCTTCGGTTAATATTTGCACGTATATGTATATCTTTGTTTATGTCTTTCCATCCTTTTACTTTCAACCTGCCTGTAAGTAATTTTTTAAGTGAGAGTCTTGTAGACAGCATGTATTGTTTCCATCCACTCTTCCAGTCTTTGTCTTCTAATTGGTATACTTAGACCATTTACATTTAGTGTAATTTTTACCTTGTCAGAGCTCAAGTATGCCGTATTATTTTTGTTTTCTGTTCTTTCTAATTTTAAGTTCTCTTTTTTCCTGCCTTTCTGTGAGTTGCACATTTTTTATAATTCCATTTTTATTTATCTCTGGTGTTTTTGACCATTGGTATTTGTCTATGGTATAGCTTGTTAGTGGTTGCTGTAGGTATGACATTACATATGCATAACATCACAGTTTATTGGTGTCATCATTTTAGCAGTTCAAGTAAAGTGCATCCCAATACCTTTCCCACTTAAAATATAATTGCCCTAAACATTTCCTCCATGTACATTTTTTCCCCCTCTATGTACATTTAGAACCACATCGGACAGTGTTAAGTTCTGCTTCAGCTGCCAAACATAATTTAGAAGGCCCAGTTTTATTTAACAACATGTTTTGCTGTGTGTGTTATTTTTTCTTTTCTGGTATTCAAAGATGCTTTCTTTGATCATTTCCTTTCTGTTTAGAGAACATGTTTTAGCTATTCTTTTAGGGTAGGTCTGCTGGTGACAAATTCTCGTATTCCTCCTACATCTGAGAATGTATTGGACGCCTTGTAATTCCTGAAGGACGTTTTTGCTGGATAGAGGATTCTGAGTTGACAGTTCTTTTAGTATTTGGAAAATGTGTCACTCCCTTCTGGCCTCCCTGGTTTCTGATGAGAAATTCTCTCTTGTATTAACTGCCCTGGATGCAACAGTATGTATTTAACTTCAGTTTTTAGAAGTTTGCTTATTATGTGTCTTGGCCTTGGTTTCTTTGGCTTTATTCACTCTGGAATTTGCTCACCTTCTTGAATCTGTATGTATCTGCCTTCCATCGTATTCGGGATGTTTTCAGCCACTCTTCCCTTGGGTGCTTTTCCAGCTGTCCTCTTTCTCCTCTCCTTCCAGGACTCTGATAAACACAAATGTTAGACTCTTTGTTACAGCCCCACCAGTCCCTGAGCTCTGTTTTATTTTGGTTTTTTCCAGGCAATTTTCTCTCTGTTGTTCAGATTGGGTAATATCTATTCTTCTGCCTTCCAGCTGCTTGATCCTCTGTCCTCTCCATTCTGCCAGTAAGCCTGCCCCTTGAGTTTTTAAATTTCAGTTACTGGGGGCGCCTGGGTGGCTCAGTCGTTAAGTCTCTGCCTTCGGCTCAGGTCATGATCTCAGGGTCCTGGGATCGAGCCCCGCATCGGGCTCCCTGCTCAGCGAAGAGCCTGCTTCTCCCTCTCTCACTCCCTCTGCTTGTGTTCCCTCTCTCGCTGTGTCTCTCTCTGTCCAATAAATAAATAAATAAAATCTTTTTAAAAAATAAATAAATAAAAAATAAATAAATTTCAGTTACTGTATTTTTTACTTCTAAATTTTCCACTTGGTTCTTCTTTATACCTTCCATTTATTGAGGCATTCTGGGTTTTTTTGTTTTTTGTTTTTAAAGATTTTATTTATTTATTTGACAGAGAGAGATCACGAGTAGGCAGAGAGGCAGGCAGAGAGAGGGGGGGAAGCAGGCTCCCCACTGAGCAGAGAGCCCGACGCGGGGCTCGATCCCAGGACCCTGAGATCATGACCTGAGCCGAAGGTGGAGGCTTTAACCCACTGAGCCACCCAGGCACCCCGAGGCATTCTGTTTTTTATATTTGTTTTGAGAGTCTTCATAAGTGCTTGTTGAAGCATGTTCACATGGCTACTTAAAATCTTGGTCAGATGATTCTAACATTTCTTTCACTTTGATGTTAGCATCTACTGATTGTCTTCTTAAATTTAGTTTGATATCTTCCTGAGTTTTGGTATGACAAGTGATTTTTCTTGAAAACTGGACGTCTTGAGTACTATGAGACTCTGGATCTTATTTAAATCTTTTATTTTATTTTACTTGAAATATTTTATTTATTTATTTGACAGAGCAAGAAAGGGAACACAAGCAGGGGGAGTGTGAGAGGGAGAAGCAGACTCCCTGCCAAGCAGGGAGCCGGATGCGGGACTCAATCCCAGGACCCTAGGATCATGACCTGAGCCAAAGAAAGATGCCTAACAACTGCGCCACCCAGGCTCGCGCCTAAATCTTTTATTTTAAATGGCATCTTCTTACATCACGTCAGCGGGAGATGGGAGAGTACCTCCTCAGTGCTGCCGGGCAGGTGCTCCCCACTGGGTCTCCACTCTCACCTCCCTGGCTGGTGAGTTGGGGGGTGGGGGGGGGCATGAGCATCTTGTGACTGTATCCAAGTGGCGGTCTCCACGGGTGTTTGTACTATCACCAAGAGTGGTAAAAGGGCTCTTCTGACCACAAGCGCCTGGCTGGCTCGGTCAGTAGAGCATACAACTCTTGATCTTAGGGTCATGAGCCCCATGTTGGGCATGGAGCCTACTTTAAATAAATTAATTTTTTTTAAAGTGCTCCTCCGAAACCACCCCACTGGGGGGCAGTGCTCCCACGCTAAAGCCAGCTGAGGATGGAGGTCTAGGCTCCCCACTCACCCTTTGCTTGGGCAGTGGTGTTGGCTGGGGTAGGAGCCAACTGTCCTGCTTGGCTGCCCCTTTCTTGGTCCTGTGGCCAGAGACAGCTGGCTTTTCTTGGCGCTCTCTTGGTCTGCACAAGTTGTTGTTTCTGGGTTGCCAGCAACTCTAGTACCCAGTCTGGGATACAGGAAGGAGACGAAAATTCAGTGGATCTACTGCTTGGTCATTCCTTGGGTTGAGGTCCCTAGTCTTTCTGCCCTCTCTTTAGAGACTTTTTTTTTTTAAGATTTTATTTATTTATTTGACAGAGAAAGAGAGCACAAGCAGGCAGAGCGGCAGGCAGAGGGAGAGGGAGAAGCAGGCTCCCCACTGAGCAGGGAGCCTGACGTGGGGCTCGATCCCACATTCATGGATCAGAAGGCTTAATATCGCTAATATGGCATCACTCTCAAAACTGACGTACAGATTCAACATAATCCCAATCAAAGTCCCACACTTTTCTGTAAAAACTGGCAAGTTGATTCTAAAATTCATACAGAACTTCAAGAGATCCGGAATATGGGGCGCCTGGGTGGCTCAGTGGGTTAAAGCCTCTGCCTTCGGCTCAGGTCATGATCTCAGGGTCCTGGGATCGAGCCCCGCATCGGGCTCTCTGCTCAGCGGGGAGCCTGTTTCCCTCTCTCTCTGCCTGCCTCTCTGCCTACTTGTAATCTCTCTCTCTGTCAAATAAATAAATAAAATCTTTAAAAAAAAAAAAAAAAAGACCCAGAATATCCAAACCAACCTTGCAGAAGGAAAATAAAGTTGGAGGACTCACACTTCCCCATTTCAAGACCTTCTACAGTGCGGCAACAATGAAGTCAGTGAGTGCCAGCATGAGGACAGACCTGGAGACCGATGGAATAGGACTGACAGTCCAGAAATAAACCTTCACTTGATGCTCAAGTGATTTTCAGCACGGGCATCAAGATCATTCTTTCCATGGAAAGAATCGTATTTTCAACGAATGGCGCTAGGAGAACTGATACCAATAAGAAAAAATGAAGTTGGACCCGTTGTTTACATTCTTTGTTCAAAAATTAACACAGGGGCCCCCAGCTGGCTCAGTTGGTGAAGGGTCTGCCTTCAGCTCAGGTCATGATCTCGGGGTGCTGGGATCGAGTCCCACATCGGGCTCCCTGCTCAGCGGGGAGTCTGTTTCTCCCTCTCTCTCTGCCACTCCCTGCAGCTCATGATCTCTCTCTCTCTCTCTCTCTCTCACAATCTCTCTGTCTCTCAAATAAATAAATAAAATCTTAAAAAAAAAAAAAGAAAAGAAAAGAAACTATGTTGGCATCATGCAACTTTGTATCCTGTTTTTCACTTAGCAAATCGTGAATGTCTTCTTATACCATTAAATACCTCCCCATATGCGATTTGGGTGCTGCCTGAATTCCAGCCCCTGGAGGTATTTGACGTCAGTGTTACCACCAGGTTCGAACTATGAGCTTACTGGTGGAAGCTCTGTGCCCCAGGAGAATGGCCGGTTGGAATGGGGCCCCGCACTCATGTGGCCGTTAACACTTACGGGAGCGGGCTCGTGTGTCTCCAGCTGGACATTCAAGGGGAAGGGAAGTTCCTTCTAATGCTGGAAGAGCTAGCTGTCAGATGCCAAAGGGAGGGTTCCCATTTTATGCGGTCCTAGAAGAAAGGCTTTAGGAAGGCATATTTTCCCATATTTCCCAGAGTCTTTTCTAACAATCTCCATGGTCAAAGATGAAAACACTGTAGAAGAGGGTGGACACCAAATGGCATCTCGGAGGGTCACTGGGGCGGCCGTCGCACTGGGGAGAGGACAGAGCCGCCTGCCAGTCCCAGGCCCTGGACCCTCACGAAGCCACTTCCGGCCTCCTGGAGGCAGAAGAGGGTCAGGGTCCCACGGTACCTGCCTCCCCACTTCATGTGGGCCAGCTCTCCGTAGAACCTTCCCCCAGCCTCCACCGTCCCCATCCTCTGGACTTGCTTTCTTTGTCATCCTAACCCTGTCCCCAAAGGACACACTCCGACTTCTTTTTGTGCCTCTGCTGGGCCCGAGGCACAGACCAGGGCTCAGAGCCCAGACCAGAGCCTGGCACACAACGGGCCCACCACACTCAGGACAGTTCTCAGAAGCAACAGAGCACACGGTCCAGGCAACTCAAGGGAAGAAATGTCCGCAATATTAAAAACCCTGGTGAACCCCCCAGAAAGATGAGAGAATACACCAAACGTGGTCCATCCACAGGACAGATATCACCGGCCTTGAAAAGGAGGGAAGTCCTAGCCTGTGCTGCACATGCACGAACCTTGAGGACATGGGCCAGCCCCAGAAGGACAAACACTGCATGAGTCCGCGGATGTGAGTAAGGTCCATGAAGACACAAGGCCGAGCCCCCAGGCAGGGTTTGCTGGGGTCGAAGAGGGCGACTGTGAATGCAGTTAATACCACTTCGCTGTTATGCTTAAAATATTTTGTTACGTGTATTTGACCACAGTAAAAAAAAAATTAGTTGTGGGTGATTGGCAGAACACGGTCTCCCTACACCGAGGGCAGGAAAGAGCGGAGGTCAATTTACAGGGTGAGAAGAGCACTTGGAAGGAGCAGGCTGAGCAGAGAGGGCGCTTCATCCGCTGGAGCTCGGCAGCGACTCCGAGACTGGAGCGGCGGGGACCGCCCGAGGGGCTTTCCCTCCGGGCCCCGCCCTCCCTAGAGGCCCCGCCCCTCGGACAGACCCCGCCCCTCCGAGCGGGCTTTCGGAAGGCTCTGCTCTCGGTCAGGCCCCGCCCTTCCAGCCGACCTCTTTCTGACAGGTCCCGCCCCCGACATGCCCCGCCCCCTCCGACCGCCCCTTCCAAATGCCCCGCCCCCGTAGGGCCCCGCCCTCCGCCCCCATCTGACGGACCCCGCCCCCCACTAGGCCCCGCCCCCGACCAGGCCCCCTCCACCAGACTCTGACAGCCTCTTCTGACAGGCCCCGCCCATCGGCAGGCCCCGCGGCCACCACCCGCCCCCGCCTCTCCGTTAGGCCCCGCCCTTCCATCAGGCCCCGCCCCGGCGGCAAGCGAACAGGAAGCGCAGGGGGCTCCTCAGACGCGGCGTTCGGAAAGGTGTGGAGGGGGCAGAGGGCTCGGGTGGTGGTCCCCCGCCCCCCGCGCTGCCTGCGCGCCCCCGGCCCGCCCCGGCCTGCCGCTCCGGCCTGCTCAGGCCCGCGGCCGCCCCGCGCGAGCACGACTCCGGCTCGGGGCTCCACTGCTCTGGCCTGGGGGCGGGGCCGGCGCGCGGCGTCATGCATATGCATGAGCGGCGCGGCGGCTCCATTGTGCCCTCGGAGCGGGCGGCGGCGCGATGGCGCGGGCGGCGGCGGTGGCGGCGGCGGCCCCCGGGCGGCGGGCGGCGCGCAGGGCGGGCTGAGCGCATGGAGCGGCGCAGGCCGGGGGCCGCGGCGGCGAGGGGCCGGGCCGGGCCAGGCAGAGGTGAGCGGACCGGGTGGGCAGGGGCGGGCGGCGGGGGCGGCAGGTGCGGCAGGTGCGCGCGGCGGGTAGGTGCGGCGCCCGGGGCCCGGCGCTGCGGCGCCTCCGCCGGGCTCGGGCCGGGTTGGAGGCGGCCCCGCCGCCCACCTGCCGCACCTGCCGCGTGCGCGTCGTGTACTTGGGCCCACCGTCCCCGCGCGCACAGGGCGACCCTCACCTGAGCCTTTGTTGGGGCCAGCCGGAAGCCGGCCGAGCGCCCGCGGGGTGTGCGCGGCCACGGCGACCTCCTGAGCGGGGAGGGTGACCCGCGGCCCTCGCCCCACCTGGCTCCGCCGCCTCCACGCCGCGCTCTGGCCGGCGGGCTTGCCTTCCGGGCTGGTTCTGGGCCGTGCGCGCCCCCCGGCACGGCGATGTGGGACCCGCGCGGGGCTGCCCCGGGCGGGTGGGGGGGCTGGCTGACCTTTCAGCCTCCGGCCGTAGTTTCCGTGGGGACACCCCTTTCGCAACCGGACGTACTTACGCCCAGGCGGGAGGGTCCCCTGCTCCCCCGACCTGCCCCCTTCATCCTCCTCTTTCTCCCTCTGAGCTGCTCCCAGCCGCCCTCTCTTCTTCTCCCGCTCATGACCTGCTCCCTCCCTGCCCTGGTCCCCTTTCCCCACTGCCCTGCTCCACCTTACCCCCCCCCTGACTTGCTCTCTCCCTGCCCTGCTCCCCCTCACTCCCCGACTTGCTTCCCTCCTGCCCTATCCCCCCCATCCTACTCCCACCCCTGCCCTGCTCTCTTCCTGATAGTTGCAGAACATCCGTGGCCCCCTCAGTAAGTCGGTTGTGTTATCTGAGATTTAACAGGGACATACCCAGAACATGTGACTTGGCCGGTAAGAGGGTGGTGGATGCAGAGAGGGTGAACAGACTCACCCACCAAATCCTGGCACGCTAGAGCCAGAGGGCCTCTGTTGAAGAGGCTTGAGACGGGTAACAGGGTCCCGGAGGGGGGATCTTAGCCTCACCCTGTGGGTACTGGGCCTGAGGACTTGTCATGCCCAGCGGCTGGTTACAGGCTAGGAGTAGAAGTCAGGGAGGTGGGGAAGGTAATGAAGATCGCGCAGCCAGGCCTCCCCATGAAGAGCCCGGCGGTAGCCGCCCCCACTACAGGGGTCAGGGCTGAGAGTATAAAGGTGGGCATGTGTCCTCCCCTTTCTTCAGTCCCACGGTGGCCACCACGTACCCATTGTACACACTGTAAACCGAGGCTCAGAGCACTGAAATGCTTTAGCTGTTCTCTGAAGTGTCCGGCGCCTGGGCCGTGGGGAAATGCTCATCCCGGGGGGTTTGGGATGAGTGCTAGCACTTATGCTGCTTGGTGTTGTGGCCTCACATGGAGAGCGGCGGGACTTCCAGCCCCCTGAGCATGCGAGTCCCCGCCTTGGGTCGTCCTGCCTCCCTGGAACCGTCATTTCCACCCTCTCGGAGCCCAGTGGACTCCGGCGTCCCTCTGGTTGGAGACTTTCCCTGGAACCACGGGCTCCCTGCTGCCGGAGTCCCTGCTCTGGGACCGTGGAGTAGGCCTGTGCTCCTGAGGTCAGGTGGCTTGTCATGGGGTGTGCTGCTCCTGGCTGACCAGGCAGCAGGGACGGAGCGGAGGTGGAAGAGGGGTGACCCACATTAACGTCTGCCTCTGGTTGGCACGCAGGAGACTGGGGGCAACTGCTCTGAGCCCCTGGGGAAGAGGGGTCTGAGTGGTGAGTTTTCTGGAGCTCTTTTTCTGGAGGAAGATGTGACCTAACCCGCAGAAAGCCGCGGGGCCTTCTAGCCTAAGCGCATGCCAGGCTCTGCCGAGGGCTGGCTTCCTGCTGGGAGCTGAGTACGGGAGGGCCTCTGGCCGGCAGAAGCCCCCAGAGGCCTGCTCAGGCCTCCTTGCACGCACACACGCACACGCACACGCACCCGGGCTTTCCCAGCTCTGCCTTCCAGGCCTGGAAGTGAGAGGAGGGTCTGCACTCAGAGCTCCCCTCTCCCTGTGTCGGGAGCAGAGGGTCGTGGAGAGTGTGGGTCTTCTCAGGGAGGAGAGCAGACTCGGTCTGGCAGGAAGTCTCACACACACACACACACACACACACACTCTCCCATACAGCCATGCGAGCAGTCAGCTCGGGGAACTGGAAACGTCTGTGGTCTCGTCCACAGCAGAGAAGTCTTGGGGTGGAATTCCCCCGACCTGTGTGATGTAGGAGTGTGCCGGGAGCCCCGCCCCCACGTCCCCAGCCCTCAAACTGGGGTGCCTGTATGACAGCATCCCCACCTACGGACTCGTTAGAAATGCGGGTCTTCCGGCTCCAGCCCTCTGGGTGAGTCTGAAGTGCCGGGCCGAGCTGGGGCAGCGGGAGCTCGGAGTGGAGCCCCTCCAGCCCCCGGGCACTCCGACCTTTGCTTCCGGGACCAGAGCCGCCCGGCCAAGCCCGCCAGCTTCGGGGGAGGGGAGGGTTGCATGGGCATCGCTGTGGAGACAGCGGGCCGGGCGGGGGCGGTTTCTTCACTAAACTTTAGTTTTGAGGGAATTCTGGATTCACGTGCGGCTGTAAGAAACACCCCCCCCCCCCGTGTCCTTTTACCCGGCTTCCCTGGCGGTGCCATCTTACAGAGCTGTAGGACGCGTCCCAGCAGGAGGCCAGGTGGCGCCAGGCAAGACACAGACCCTGCCTTCCCCGTCTTCTGTTCACACCTGTCTCCCTCGTCCCCACCTGGCGGCGTGCTCTGCGCTCCGTGTCTGGGATCCCGTCATCTCAGGAGTGTTCCATAAAGGGAACCCTACTGCGTGGAACCTCTGGGGACTGGCGTTTCCCACGCAGCCTGGTCCCCCGAGATCCCTGCGGGCTGCCGCCTCCTCCTCGTGCCCCCGGGCCGCGGGGGCCCCCGGGTTGCTTCGGTCCTCGGTCCTCAAGCCGTGGGGCTGGCCGGCCCTGATGGTGACACACGCACACCGATTCTCCGGTGAACGGACGGAGATGAATGTTCGGGAGTGGCGCCTCTCGCTCGTGGGGTAGCTGCGTGCTTCGTTTTACAAGAAGCCGCGGGACTGTGGTCCAGGGCGGGACTGTGGTCCAGGGCGGCTGCTCCCTGCCGGTTCCCAGCCACTGTGGGGACGAGGTCCGGGTTCTCCCGCCGGCCGCCGGTGGCACTGTCCTAGCGGCTCCGAGGGGGCTGTGGCCAGGGCT
Source organism: Potos flavus (assembly GCA_028534135.1). Taxonomy (NCBI): domain Eukaryota; kingdom Metazoa; phylum Chordata; class Mammalia; order Carnivora; family Procyonidae; genus Potos; species Potos flavus. The sequence continues at coordinate 159,328 of CM052887.1, read as the reverse complement.
CCACGCGGCTTTCCTCCGCCCGCGCCTGATGGCACTGATGTTGGACCCCTGCTCCGTGCACTGATTCGTGCACTGACTCGCCGTCCGTACCCCCTCGTCGGTGAAACGTCTGTTTCTGGGTGGGGTTTTTTTTCTTTAGAGTTTCGAGAATTCTTTATATATTCTAGATACTAGTCCTTCGTCAGGAACGGCGGCTCATGAAGGCAGTGCCCGGTCCGTAGCTTCATCCCGTCACCGGGCCTTCCACAGACGAGTTCTCAGTTTTCCCTTTTAAGGAGTGTGCTTGTGTTGTGTGAGGACTCTTGGCTCTGGATCCCGAAGATTTGCTCCCAGGTGTTTCCAAAGGGTGTATAGCTTTGTGCTGGACATTAGAATCTGTGGCACGTTTCGAGTTAATTTCCGTACAAGATAGGAAGATTAGGATTTTGTTGTTTTTTTTTTTTTGCGGGAGTCCAGCATCTCTGGCACCTTGTGTGAGATGCCAGGTGTCCTCCAGCGTGCGGTTTCTGTACCTTTGTCAGAGATGGGCTGGTTCTGTGGTCTGTTCCACTGACCTACCAGCAGGTCTGTCCGTCTGTACCCCCGACCCCCATCCCCATCCCGGCGTGGGACTGGGGACACCAGCCTTCCCTTGTCTGGCCGCGGGGTCCTGGCTCCCACGCCTGCCTCTGCCCGGATTCCAGGGGCCCAGAGCCTTCTGGAGCCACTGACCCCTGCTTTTTCTGGCCCCTGTTTCCTGAGTGGGGCCCGGTGTGGGGGGGAAGGAAAGCAGAGCCAGCCATGAGGTAGGCAAGCCCTCCTGGCCGTCCCTCCCCCTGTCGTCCGGCCCCGGCCCCGGCCGGACTGCAGCTCTGGGACCCACTTAGCTCCGTGCTCTGTGGGGGAGGCTACGGATCGCAGTCCCCACTGAACCCCTTCCCCCCACCAGGTCCCCGGTGAGGCACCCCCCCACGCCCCTCCAGGACTGTATTTCCAGAGGACGTGACCGTCTTGAGGTGCCTGGGCAGCACTCAGGAATGTGAGTCTCGGGGTTGGGCGGGTGCTGGAGCCACATTCTCGCTCCTGGGCCTGAAGGACGCCCCGTGAGTGCCGAGGTGGCCGGACTGAACCACCGGAGGTTAGCCTGGCCCAGGGGACGTGTCTGTGTGCGTGTGCGAGGCCTCGCAGCCCCAGAAAGGCAGTGGTGCTCCGGGACAGAAGCTCGATGCCCAGAAGGCGGGGTGTAGCCTCCCCCATCCAGGACCCCCAGGGTACCCCCTGAGGACCATCGCCAGCCTGCATCTGCGCTGAGGCCAGGCAGAAGCAGGTGTGCAAGTGGCCGCAGCCGTGCCGGCAAGGGTCTGGGCTTGCTTTTGGGGGAGTTGGAGGAGTGAGTGGCCTGGCCCTCCCTCACTGGTTTTTCTTCACGGGGTAGGAGAAAGCCCCCGGGGTGGGCACGCGGGTCCCGCGAGCGTTCACCAGCCCTGCTGCTACATTCCCACTGGCCCCTTGCCACGTCCATGGGCACCTGCCAGCCCGCCGCCCGTGGCTCTGTGTGTGGATCCCTCCCCTTTTGGGAACTCTGTGCGGGAGTCAGGTCTGCCTGCCTGGCCCTGTGCCCACATCAGTCCCAGGTGGCCCCCTTGGGTCCCAGAGCAGCCCTTGGGGGACCTGCTGCAGCGGCGGCCTGCCTGTCACTCCCCCAGGCCGGGGCGGAGGGCGGCTGAGCTCGCTCACCCCTGGTTACCAGCGCTCCCTCTGCAGCCGGCAGGCCTCGGAGCCTAAGCGGACAGTGCCCCCGGGTGCTCCTCTCCGTCCTCCTCCCTGGCTCTGGCCTTGACCTCCGCCCTGGGGCTTTCTCGGGGGCTTCTGGCAATCAGGTCTTAGATGCTCCCTAACTCTTAAAGATGCCCAGCCCTTCATGTGGGAGGGGGAGCGTGGAAGGTGTTTGGGTTCAGAGCCTGTCCAGGGCCTGGCTGGAAAGGGTTAACGCTGGCTTCCAGGCTGGGGTTTGGGGCTGAGGCGGGCAGAGGTTGGGCAGGGTGGGCAGTGTGGGGTGAGGTGGCCCTCGGACGCCAGCGTCGCCCTGCCCTCCCTCCGTCGCCGCAGAGCCGGGGGGCCTGGTGCTCCGGGCTCCCCGCGGCCCGCCGACAGCCCCCGGCTGCTTCTGCACTGATGTCCTCCCTCCTGTCCCGGCAGCCAGAGCAGCTGAGTCCCACACCAACAGCAGTGAGGGCCACTTCCTGCCACCCACAGACCTGGCCTTTAGGCTGCTCCAAAGCCAATGAACCCCATGCACCCTGTGAAACCCGCCCTGCCCCCCACGCCGCACGGGTGAGTGGGGCTCCTGGTGCCCTCCCCCCTCAGGCCACGGGGGCGCGGGCCGGGCGGCGGAGCGGGACCTCGCTGCTCTTGGTGCTCAGCCTTCCCGGCGGGGCTCTCCTGACCTGGGCCTCCTGCCCCCTCTCTGCTCGCAGTGATGGTCCATTTGCTTACGAGGCGGTGCCTTGGCAACAGAGCGCCACTCAGCCCGCGGGGTCGCTGTCCGTGGTCACGACCGTGTGGGGCGTCGGCAACGCGGCCCAGAGCCAGGTGAGCCCATGCCTGGGCCCACCCCTGAGCCACCAGGGCCCCCCTGGACCTCCGGGAGAAATGCAGTCTTCTGGCCTGCACGCCGCCCCCACTCTGCACCGCAGCCCTGCTCTCTTCCTCTCCTCCCCTCACCTCTGCCTGCACCCTACCTGCCAGGCCTTCCCTTGGAGCGACTGCATGAAGTAAGTTGTTTGGATAGTGCTCACTGGTGGTTCTTGCTTCCCCGTAGGTTGTGGGGAACCCCAGGGGCCCTGCAGAGAGCCCCCCCGGCGGCTCCGTGATGCCCAGCATGGCCGGCAGCGGCTCTGCCCTGAGTCCCCCGCAGTGCCTCGGACAGCAGGCATTTGGCGAGGGCGCCGCCAGCAAGGGCTTCGTGCAGCAAGGGGTGTATGGCCGCGGGGGCTACCCCGGGGGCCCCGGCTTCACCGCTGGGTAAGCAGGGCCCGTCCCCTGGCTGCGCTGCCCGGGACCCTCCGGGGGCGATGCTTCCGGCTCGGCAGGTCCCTAGGCCTGTGAAGGTCCACGTGTTGCATGTCGCTCCCCCGGGGCCGTGTGGATGCGAGCAGGGCCCCAAGAAGTGCCGTGTGCCCCCACCCCCCGCCCCCGAGGTGACAGGCAGGCAAGCACTGCTGAGCCCGGCCCTGTGTGTCTCTCGCAGGTATGCGGGCGGCCCGGGGGGGCCCGGGGCCCTGGGTCTGCCCTCACACGCCACACGACCCTCCACCGATTTCACCCAGGCGGCGGCGGCAGCCGCAGTGGCTGCTGCTGCGGCCACTGCCACGGCCACTGCCACGGCCACCGTGGCCGCCCTCCAGGAGAAGCAGAGCCAGGAGCTGAGCCAGTACGGAGCGGTGAGGCCCGGCCGCCCCTCCCAGAGCGCCCACGTGTGCTGGTCTGGAAGGCAGGGACCAGTTGGGCAGCCAGGGTCAGGGTCTGGGGACGGGCGCGTAGTGAGATGAGGTGGGGGAAGGGGCGAGGCGTGGCGGGGGTCCCTGGGCGGCACCCACAGGGTGAGGGCGTGGCCTGAATGGCTCCTGTTTTCTCTCCCCAGATGGGGGCCGGGCAGGCTTTTAACCAGTTCCTGCAGCACGGAGGTCCCCGGGGGCCCAGCGTCCCCAGCAGCATGAACCCCGCCGCCGTGGGAGGGCTGCTGGGCCCCCCCGGCGTGAGCCCCATGGGCATGAACCCCACCCGGGCGGCAGCCATGGCACCCCTGTACGCAGGGCAGCGCCTGCCCCAGCACGGGTACCCCGGGCCTCCCCAGGCCCAGCCGCTGCCCCGACAGGGGCTCAAGAGGGCCTACGCCAGCGAGGTGAGCGTCCGGGCCGCCGTCGTCCCCGGCTGCACCCGGAGCCGTGGCGGGCGCGGGTGTCCGTGGGAGGGAAGCGGCCACACCTGATGGGGTGGGCGCCACGTCCTCCCTGGGAGCTGGCTTCCCCGACGGCCGTCGTCCTGGCACGCCACGCCGCGTCTTCTGTCCTTCAGGTTTACCCCGGGCAGCAGTACTTGCCAGGAAGCCAGTACGCGCCTGGTGCCGGGCAGCCCCCCGCCCCTTCCTCCTACCCCGGGCACCGGCTGCCCCTGCAGCAGAGTGTGGCCCAGGCCCTGCCCGCCGCTGGCCCTGCAGGACTGCACTACAAGGTAGGGTTGGCCCCTCTGGCCCGCTGCACCCCCGTGGGGCCCGGTGCCGGGTGCCTCGGGACACAAGGGCCTCGGCCAGGCCGACGAGGGAGCGGGCCCGGGGGCACGGGGGGTGAGTGGGCAGCCTGGAGCTCCGCAGGGGTCCTGAGCAGTGCGGGGATCGGTTCTGAATGTGAGATGTGTGTATCTGCTCGGAAATTCACTCTAGGGAGCTGGGTTGTGGGGGGGGGTGGGACGGGCACCCAGGCTGCTCAAATGTCCTTTAGGGCACCGTGACCACATTCCCTCTGCTTGCTGGGGACAGGCCCATCGGGGGCATGGCGGGGAGGAGGAGGTGTCTTTTTTCAGCCTCTCTCTGGCTCTCCCGTAAAACCTTCTAATGGCGGGGGGGGGGGGGGGGTTGTCCATCCATCTCTGTTCCTGGAGTAGTAGTGTTGTAAGTCGTGAAAGCACAGCACGGCCCTTGTCAATTATTTGCAAAACGGAGAGAGCGTCCAAAGAAGAGACTAGAGGCCAGTGCCCGTGTGTGCGGTGGGCACCCTGCCTCCAGCCCCCTCCTTGGGTCAAGTGCAGGGGGCAGGCGGGGGCCCTGGGCGCACGCAGTTTTCTCTCCTGCAGCCCACGGAGCAGTTCAACGGGCAGGGCTCCAGCTTCAACGGGGGGAGCGTCAGCTACAGCCAGCCTGGCCTGAGTGGGGTACGGGCGGACGGGCGGGAGGCTCACGGGGCGGGCACGTGGTGAGAGGGCGCCCACCAGACCCCCCGGCACTGCCCCCTGCCCGATTCTGTCCTCACCGCTCCCAGCGGGCGCTCTAAGAACAAACTCCACCGCCCATCGTTTCGCCTTGACCGTTTGCTCAACCCCACAGCCCGCCCGTTCCATCCCCGGGTACCCCAGCTCCCCGCTGCCGGGGAGCCCCACACCACCCATGACTCCCGGCAGCAGCGTCCCCTACATG
>CM052887.1:126905-153658 GCA_028534135.1 Potos flavus | reverse complement strand
CCGGCCCGTCCTCACTGTCTGCCGCCCCCGCCTCGGCCGGCCCTGTCCTCATTGTCCCCCAGCCCGGCCGGCCCATCCTCACTGTCCACCGCCCCCGCCCCTGCCGACCCTGTCCTCACTGTCCCCCGCCCCGGCCGGCCCGTCCTCACTGTCTGCCACCCCCGCCCCGGCCGGCCCTGTCCTCATTGTCCCCCGCCCTGGCCGGCCCGTCCTCACTGTTCCCCCAGCCTGGCCGGCCCTTCCTCACTGTCCGCCGCCCCTGGTCCGGCCTACCCGTCCTCACTGTCCCCCACCCCGGCCGGCCCATCCTCGCTGTCCCCCGCCCCGCGCAGGCCTGACCTGGAGCTGCAGTTCAAGTGCTACCACCACGAGGACCGGCAGATGAACACCAACTGGCCGGCGTCCGTGCAGGTCAGCGTCAACGCCACCCCGCTCACCATCGAGCGTGGCGACAACAAGACGTCCCACAAGCCCCTGTACCTGAAGCACGTGTGCCAGCCGGGCCGCAACACCATCCAGATCACGGTCACGGCCTGCTGCTGCGTGAGTGCCCCCCGCCCCTCGCGGCGCCGGCCCCCACCCGGCCCGTCTGATCCCCTGACCCCACGGCCTGGAGCCGCCTCCCTGCTGCCCGGCCAGGCCGGCGCAAGCACACGGCGCGCTCCTGCTGACCCCGTGCAGGACAGCGGCTGAGCCCGTATCCCCGCCGGCCGCCTGTCCCCGAAGCCTTGCTGGGACTCACCGGGACTCTGGGCAGAGCGGGGCGAAGAGAGGCAGCCGGGCACACCCCGGCCAGCTTGGGGAGGTCACGGGGCTGCCGTAGGCCGGGCGCAGGCAGGGGGCTCCCGGATGCCAGCGTTCTCCCCGGCAACGGCCGGATGGTGGGCTCCCCGGGTGGGCGTGGGTGCTGGGGGCTGCAGAGCAGGACAGGCTCCCCGGGCCACGGCCCCTGACCGGCTCCTCCTGCCGCAGTCCCACCTCTTCGTGCTGCAGCTCGTGCACCGGCCGTCCGTCCGCTCGGTGCTGCAGGGTCTGCTCAAGAAACGCCTCCTGCCGGCCGAGCACTGCATCACCAAGAGTGAGTGAGCCTTGCCGGCGGGGGGCGGGGGGACAGCGGCCAGCCCCACGCGGTCCCTCGGAGCTGTGGCGCCAGCAGCACCCCCTTAGTCCACCGTCTCCCTTGTCGACACCAGTAAAGCGTAACTTCAGCAGCGGCACCATCCCCGGCACGCCTGGGCCCAACGGCGAGGACGGGGTGGAGCAGACGGCCATCAAGGTGTCCCTCAAGTGCCCTATCACCTTCCGCAGGATCCAGCTCCCCGCCCGTGGTCACGACTGCCGCCACATCCAGGTGGGTGGTCCCCACCGACCTCTGCCAGGACCTGGGATGGCAGTTTTCCGTTACCCCCTCCGCCAGCGGGTGGGGACAGGGGGCTGGGCTCCCCCACGGCCCCCCTCTCTCCGAGGACAGTGACCACTCCCCTGGGTTCTCGGGGTCTCCTCTTGAAAGGCGACGAGGGTGCAGGTGTGGTCCTCCCGTCCCAAGAGCAGCCCCTCGGGGATCCTGTGTGCTCCGCCGCGGGGTCTCCTCAGACACCGTGTGCTGGAGGTGGGCCTTCAGCACGGATACCCCGGTCTTTGGCCGCGTGGCATCCCGGTCCCCGTGAGGGCCGTGTGGGCTGTCCCCAGTGTCCGTCTGTTAGAAGGGGTACCCCAGGGCAAGCCTGGCACGTGTGGCTTCTCCACACGCGAGCGAGTCAGCCCAGAAGCACGCGGCTGGATCGCGGGGTGCGGCCGGGTCATCCCCGGCCCCCGTGTGAGGAGCCGCCTCTCCTGCTCCCCACAGTGCTTCGACCTGGAGTCCTACCTACAGCTCAACTGTGAGCGGGGGACCTGGAGGTGCCCCGTGTGCAAGTGAGTATCCCTGAGACGGTCCTCACGGGGCCCGGGGCACAGGGTGGCCCTCGTCCAAGGCCCTCCAGGCCGTTCCCCCCACAGCAAGGAAAACCCAAGTCCGACTCGGGGCTCCCAGCGCAGACGAGGCCGCTGTGGCTCAGGGCAGAGACGTCACACGCGGGGTCCCCTTCCCGAGGGCTCACCTCCCACGGGGAGGCCTTGGGCACAGTGACAGAGCAGAGCGGTGACAAGCCTCCGAGCCCTGTCCCCTTGGTTTCCAACAGCAAGACGGCGTTGCTGGAGGGGCTGGAAGTGGATCAGTACATGCTGGGGGTCCTCATCTACATCCAGAAGTAAGTGTTCGCCTCTCGCCTCGGTCGGCGCGCGCCAGGCCTGCGCTCGGCAGCCCTGGGACGGCTGGGAGCTGTGCGCCGCCCCCCGCTGCCCTGCCGTGGCCGGAACCCACAGCCACCCCGCGGGGCCGTGGCACGTGCTGGGCGGCCACGAGCCTTGGAGGCCGGGAGAGGCCGCGGGACAGCTGGTGAGCAGCGCGCATGTCTCCGCCCAGCTCCGACTACGAGGAGATCACCATCGACCCCACGTGCAGCTGGAAGCCGGTGCCCGTGAAACCCGACGTGCACGTCAAGGAGGAGCCCGACGGGCCCGTGCTGAAACGCTGCCGCACCGTGAGCCCCGCGCACGTGCTCATGCCCAGCGTCATGGAGATGATCGCGGCCCTGGGCCCCGGGGCTGCCCCCTTCGCCCCCCTGCAGCCCCCCTCGGCCCCGGCCCCTGGCGACTACCCCGGCCAGGGTGAGTGCAGCGGGCCTGGCCCGGGGACACGGGTGGCCGCGGGCAAACGGTCCGTCCCCTTCAGACCAGTGAAGTGTCACCGCGCGGGGCCCACACCGGGGGCCTGCTTGGGGACGTGGCCGTGGGGGTGGGCGGTAGCTGGGGAGCAGGGGCCTTCTGCCAGCTCGCTTCTGGGCCTCTCCGACTCCACGTGTGGGTGCATCTGGGTGAGGCGGGCCCCGGAGCAACGTCTGTGATGAGAAGAGGTGCCCTTTTCCGTGAGGTCCGGCGCTCCCCGCGGGAGAGCCCTGGAGCCCCCCTCTCCCCGGACCTCTCCGCCAGCGCGAGCCCCAAGGCCTCACCCAGGACCGGCTCTGCTCTCAGGTTCCAGCTTCCTGGGACCCGGGACCTGCCCCGACTCCTTCCCACCCACCACGCCCAGCGCCCCGGCCCTTCCTGAGTTCCCCAGCTCCTATCAGTCTGACCTTCCCAGCAGCCTCCTGACACCAGAGAAGTCTGCCCCCTGCCTCCCAGGGCAGGTTAGTGCCGGCAGAGGGTCGGGGGGGCCGGCTCTCAGGGAGGGGGGCCCAGGGCCATCTGACCCGGTTCTTCTCTCCTTCCTCAGATGGCACCAGCGGGTCACCTGGACCCGGCCCACAATCCCGGGCCGCAGGGGCTGCATGCCCCCAGCCTTGGGGGGCCCCCAGGGCCCCAGCTGCACCATCCAAACCCTCCCCCAGCATCCCGGCAGCCCCTGGGCCCAGTGAGCTCGGGCCCCATCGGCGAGCTGGCCTTCAGCGCGGCCACAGGCGTGATGGGGCCCCCCATGTCTGGGGCGGGGGAGGCCCCGGAACCGGCCCTGGACGTGAGTACGGGCCCCATGCTGGGGAGCACGTGGGAGCTGGGGCTGGGGACGGCATGCGCATCGTCCCCAGAGTCCACATGCTTCCTAGAAGGGAGGACACTGCCGCCCCAGTGACTTCCAGAGCCGGGAGAGCTGGCCAGGTAGCATCAGCCCCGGCGAGGAGGGCTGTCGGGGACCTGCCATAGCCGGGGGGTTGGCTCTGGGGACCTGTGCCGAGCTCCCAAGGAGACTGGGCTTGCAACTGACCACAGCGGCTCGGGGCGTGGGCTGCCCGGTCCGACTCCCCTTGCTGGGTGAGCCAGAATCGGCGTGTAAAACGCAGGTAACCGTCCTCCAGCCGAATCAACCAAACTCCTGAAGTTCATCCTGAGAAAAGTTAGAGCAGCTCCGAGCCGCGAATCGCGGACGCTGGCAAGCCTGCCTCCTGCCTTAACCCGGCCGGCGCCGGGAACCCCCGCACAGCCCCATGCCTGCCAGCACCGGGGGGCCCCCCAGCACAGCCCCGTGCCTGTCCCCGTACAGCGTCCCTGGGTGGCCTTGGACGACTCGTGTGCAGTGATTCCTGGTCAAGGGGCAGCCTTCGGCAGGGAGAGGCCCTGTGCAGGCCGAGGTCAGGGTCCTGTGCAGGGGCGTGGGGGGTCCAGGGCCAGAGCCACTGATGGCTTTGCTTTGTCCCCAGCTGCTCCCAGAACTGACCAACCCTGAGGAACTGCTGTCCTACCTGGGCCCACCTGACCTCCCCACAAACAACAATGACGACCTGCTCTCTCTCTTTGAGAACAACTGACCCTGTAGACCCCACCGGCCGGCGGGGACGCGCCGGCAGATGTCACCGTGCCCCGCCCCCCCCACCTGCCTACCCGGAGCCGGGGCCCGCCCCACCACCCGGCCCCTGACACTGGAGGCAGCTGCGCTGGGGGGAAGGGGGCCGTGGGTGGACCCCCGGACTCCCCCTTTGCTGCGAAACGGTGTTCGATGAGATGCTCAGCCCCGCCCCCAGCCCGGCTTTGCCCCGCCCATACACGCCTGCTACCCCGACCTCGCGCCTCACCCCCTGCGCCCCGGCCCTGCCTGCTCCCACCAGCCTGCATCTTGTCCGGCGTTGCCCCTCCTGTTTCAACAACCCCTCGGCTCACTGGCGAGGAGCAGGGCTGCTCTGGCCTGAGTCTGAGCTCGCGGTGGGAGCGGACCCCTCTTCCCGCCCCAGGCTTCAGGCTGCGGTGCAGGGTGGGGAGCTCCAAAGCACAACGACGTACATAGTGTAGGAACACTAGGAGGCGTGGACGGCCAGTCCGTCCAGTGCTGCCGGGGGCCCCGCGGGCTCCCGCCCCTCCTGGGTGCAGACACCGGCGGCGGCCCACGGGGTGGGCGCTGAGACCCCACTCTGTGTACAAGCTCTGCAGCGGGCCACTCCTCGGAGGTCGCCTTCTCCGCGAAAGTGAAGAATCAGTCCCGCTGTGGTTTTAAAACTGCCTGTCCTGTGTCCACCCCGGGGCCAAGCCAGGCGGGGGAGGAGGAGCCACTGCCCCCACTGGCCCAGGGCCGAGTCGTGTCCCCTGTCTGCCCGTCTCTATTAAAGGACTCCCTCACGGTGGGCCTGCCGAGTCCCTCCTCCGCGCCGGCCTGTGTCCCCCGCGTGGGCGGGGCTCTGTGCCCAGCCCAGCCCCAGCTGTTCCCGCCTCACGGTAAATTTCCTGCTCCCTGGAATTTCCCAAGTTGGCCTCAGCGGGAGAACTATTTTGTGAAGTGTCCCCAGGGCCAGGAGACACATCTGCCACCCTGTCACCTTGCGCGGGCGTGCTTGGGGCCTCGGGGGGGACCAGGGCTGAAGGCCTGCCTGCTTCCAGACAGCAGCTCCAGGAGGCCCGTGGAGGGGGCCCGGGGCTCCCAGGCCTGCAGGGCCCCTCCAGCTGTGCACCAGCTGCCTGGGTGGCCTTTTCCTCTTGGCCCAGCAGGAGAGGCAGATGCACCCTGCGGCGGGGAAAGGGGAGTGCCTGAGGGGGGCGGTCCAGCGCAGGCAGGCCTGGGTTGCTTTGCCCACTGACATCTGGGGACCTCAGACACAGGCCTTAGCGTCTCTGCAGCCTGTTTCTGGCTGAGGGAACAGAAGCGCACTCCCAGTGCTGCGGGGGGCGGGGGGCGGGGACAAGGAGGCCCAGCGATGAGTAGGGCCTGTTGGGCATTCTGTCCGTCATCTATAGCCAGGTTCGGGGGGGAAGAGACCTAGAGGGGGTGCCGCACATGCTGTGGTCTCACTGGACATCCTCCTGGGTGCTGCTGGGCAGAACGGAGAAATCTGGAGATGAGCCAAAGTTCAGCCACGGGAGGGTGGCCCCAGGCCATGACGTGACAGCAGGGGGACAGGGACGACAGTCCCGACAGTGCGGTGGTGAGAGAGCAAGGTGCAGAAGTCCACACAAGATCACGCCGTCTTAGTAAAGCTCGACACCAGACACGGATTTCCCGGGACTCCCACGTCTGTGCCGCGGCTCAGGAGGGACGGCGCTTCCCCGTGGGGTGGCACAGGGGTGCATTTGGGAAAGGGGGGGCTCCTCAAGAGGAGTGCTGGCTTCTCGGGCAACCACCTTACACCTCGTCTGTCACAGCCTCACCTGTGTGCCACGTGCGAACTTCAGACAAGCAGACGGCAGAACGCACACCTCCACTCGTGCCCAGGAGCCGCACAATCCGGGCGCAGAAATGAAAACCACGCGGATGGCGCCAAGCCCCCTCCCTGAGCACAGGGAAGGAAGCTGTTGGTTACTAACGGTGTCGCTGCAACAATGTGTCCCGTTACATGGAACAGTAACAAACAGGTGGTTAAGTCAAGCACTCCACAGCCTGGGGGTCGGAGAAGGAACCACAATGAAATTAGGAGCCACCCTGAGACAGAACAGCACGCCCCGCCTTCAGGGGCACAGTGAGCAGAGTGTCGCGAGGACATCGGATGGCCCCGAACGTCTGCAGTCCAGGCGCTCCCATCACCTCACTGTCCACCGGAAGGAACTGGAAAAAGAACACATGAGGCAAAGCAGCAGAAGGAACGAAGACACGACAGGTGCGGAGACCGGAAAAGTGGCAGCGAATCCGGGCGAGCGGACCTTTAGTTCGACCAAGTGACTTGGGTCAGAAGTGGGGCCGGCGCAGCTGTCAGAGGGACGAGACTGGGGCCCCATGAGCTGCCGGAGGCCAGACACCCCCGCGCCCCCAGCCCATGAGCGCACAGGGCCCCAGAGCACCGGCCCGCACGAGGAAGGGGGCAGAGACCCTGGTCCGCGACCGCGTGCTACCAGATGTCCCGGGAATGTCCCCGTCCCCACGGCCCCTGCCCGCCGGCACCCTCACCTCGCCACCTCCCAAGCTGGGCCGACCAGAGGGACTCATCGGGACTTCTGGGCCACCATCAGAGGTGGGGGCTCTGGACGGGACCAAGGAGATGGCTCAGGGGCCCGGGACTATGGATGCCTTTTTAGTCGGGGCTCATCGGCCACTCGCCCGATCCGTATGAGCTGAGCTGAGGAGCAGTGGGTCGCCCGGACGCCGAGTGCGCTAGACTCTGTGAAGTCACGCGGCCATCCCAGTCCCCTGCGGCCACCTCTGCCTCTGCCACCAGAGACTGGCTTCGCGTGCTCTTGAGCCCGTGGGTGGAGCCACAGGGCTGCACCCCATTGTTAGCCGCCGGCTACACCGCTGGCAGTGACGCTGTGGTGGGGGGTGGGATCCGTGGACACCCCCCCCCGGCCTCCGCGCCCCCTGCTCCAACCCTTCCCGTGTGCGCTCGCCTCGGCTCAGGCTGCAAGTCTGAGGGTCACTTTCTCTTTCTCCCCTGTGTGTCCTGTCCCCTGTCCCCTAGAAGGGATGTCCAGAGCTTGACTAAACATTCCAGGTCCGACGAGCATTATTACCTGCCTCTCCTACGAGACTGTGAGCTCCACGGGAGCAGAGACTAACCAGACCTCTTCTGTGTCCTGGTTTATTCCAAAGCCGGCAACGTTTGCGCAAGAGATTAGCCAGGGGCGGATGGAGGCCACGTAGGAGTGGGCTGCCTGCGGTCAGCGTGCAGGGGGCGCTGAGCTCCCAGCACCCCCATGGGCGCCCCCGTCTGCACCTCCCCCCCCAGCCTGCCCCGGTGCTGGCTGACCACCTGTGCCCTGCAGGGTCGCCGTGGGACGGTCAGCAGGTGTCCAGCAAGCATCTGCTGGGATGAGGACTGGCTCCCACCACGGGGCCCCCCAGCCCACTCTTGGAGACCCCGAGACAGTCGGACACCTCTCGCCCTGGGAGCAGTGTCCCTGCTCTTCTGCGGGACTCGGCTGAGCAGGGAACCCCTGCCCAGGGACCACCTTCCAGTGGAGGGACCCCAGTGGGGGCGGGCAAGACAGTGCGGCCTCTCTTTCCTGAGCCCCAACTCCAACTCCGGGGCGCTCCCCTCGTGTGCCAAGGTTGGCAGCAGCCGCTCAGTGGGAGCCTGCCAGCCCTGTGCGGTGGTTTGTCTCAAAGCCAAACCAGGGCCTGAGATCCTGCTTTCCGGCCCTCCAACAACCTGCTTTTCCAGTTTCCCCTGTCGGTGGCCGGTGGGTGGCCTGTGGCCATCCGCTTCTGTGTCCATTGACCGCCCTCCCACCCCCTCCCGGAGCCCAAAGTAAGACGAGCCCGTGGTGCCGCCCACGGAGCTCAGCTGCCAGGGTCACGGTCCCCCAGAGCTCTTTGCAACCAGGAAGGCCTGCTTCTGTGCAGTAAATATGCTCTCATGGCCAAGAAAATAAAAACAAAAACAGGGGCGCCTGGGGGGCTCCGTCAGCTGAGCATCTGCCTTCGGCTTGGGTCGTGATCCTGGGGTCCTGGGATCGAGCCCGGCATCGGGCTTCCTGATCCACGGGAAGCCTGCTTCTCCCTCTGCCTCTGCTGCTCCCCCTGCTCGTGTGCTCTCTCTGTGTCAAATTAAAAAAAAAATCTTTAAAAAATAATAAAAGTATAACCCCAGAGCCGCAGGAGCTCTCAGTCATTGCCGGCGGGAATGCCAAATGGGGCAGCCGCTCTGCAGGACGGTTAGGGAGTTTCTGACAAAACGGCATCCTCATCCCTTCCGCTCCGGCAGTCATGCTCCCCGGTATTTACCCAAAGGAGCCGAAAACTTGTGTCCACATGAAAACCCGCACACAGCGTTGACGGCAGCGAAACTCGGACGCACGTGACACCCTTCAGCGGCCGAGCGGGTAGCCCCCTGTGCTCGTCCAGGCGAGGGAATCCTAGCAGCGTGAAAACGGGTTGAGCCATCACGCCACGGAAGGTTGCGGAGACACGGAAATCCCGGCTCTAAGCGACAGCCGCCGGTCTGAGAGGGCTGCAGCCTGCGCGATCCCAAGTGTGTGACATCATGGAAAAGGCGCAGGTCTGGAGACAGGATCAGCTAGGGGTGAGCAGGGGTTTTGGGGGGCAGCAAAAGTGCTCTGTGGTGGACACGGGTCAGTCGTTTGTCCACAGCCAGAGGGAGCCCCGAGGTGCGCCATGAGCTCTGGTGACGATGACGGGTCCGTGCGGGGCCATCCGTTGTCACCAGCGCACCATGCTGTGGGGACGTGGACAGTGGGCGTGGGGGCGGGGAGGGGCATGGGGAAAATCTGTCTGAAGCTTCCACTCAATTTTGCTGTACACCTGAAACTGCTCTAAAAAATGTCTAAAGAAATACGCTAAAGTTGTTCTTTTACATATTATTTGTAATTCCCAAATACAATTCTCACTGATCGTCACTGACTTTAAAGCAAACAAAATGGCCTAAATGGGCGGAGGTGGGAAGGACCCCTGTAAGCGCGGCTCAGTCCGCACGCGGGGAGCAGAACGAAAACTCACCCTGCACCGCGGGAGACCAGATTCGCACAGTCACATATCTGATCAAGGAGATCGAGCCCCTCATTGGGCTCCCTGCTCGGCGGGGAGTCTGCTTCTCTGCCCCTCCCCTGGCTCGTGCACATTCTCTCTCTCTCTCAAATAAATACAATCTTAGGAAGGAAGGAAGGAAGGAAGGAAGGAAGGAAGGAAGGAAGGAAGGAAGGAAGGAAGGAAGGAAGGAAGGAAGGAAGGAAGGGAAAGAAGAAAAGAAAGGGAGAAAGAAAGAAAAATACAAGAAAAAGAAAGAAAGAAAGAAAGAAAGAAAGAAAGAAAGAAAGAAAGAAAGAAAGAAAAGAAAGAAAAGAAAGAGAGAAAGAAAGAGAGAGAAAGAAAGAAAGAGAGAAAGAAAGAGAAAGAAAGAAAGAAAAGAGCAAACAACCCAGTGAAAACATGGGCAGAGCGCTGGAATGGACGTTTCTCGGAAGACGACACAGAGGGCCAACCACATGAGAGGACGCGCGGATCTCTAACCGGGAGGACAACACAAGACAAAACGACCACCTCGCCCCTCACAGCTATCAAGTTAGAGAAACAAGCAGGACGCAGCGGGACCTGGAGGACCTGGGACCCTCGTGCCCTGTTGGTGGCCATGCCCACGGGGCTGCCGCGGCGGGAAACAGCGTGGCGATTCCTGACAACATGAAATATAGGTTAACCATGTGACCCAGCAAAGTCCACTTGGGGGGCACGCACCCAGAAGGACCGACAGCAGGGACTCTGCACGTTCAGGGCAGCCAGAGGCGGGAAGCGCCCCAGGTGTCCATCCACGGGGGAGCGGATAAACGAGAGACGGCATGTCCCCCGCCGTGGGATCTCACGCAGCCATGAAAAGGAAGGAGAGTCCAGCACCTGCGACACTGATTGGTCCCCGGGGACGTGACGAGGTGTGAAATAAGCTGGTCACAGAAGGACACAGTCCCGCCTACAGGAGGTATCCCCAGAAGCTGCAGTGAGAGACAGCAGGTGGGGGGGACCGGGGCTGGGGGGGGCGATGGGGACTTCGTGTTGGGGGGAGGCACGGACGGAAAGTTCTGGAGACGGAGGGTGGGGATGGCTGCACAAAATCAATGCGCTCCGTGCGGCAGAACTGTGCACACGGTGGCTGAAGCGACAAACGTTCTATTGTGTATATGGCACCAGAGCCTTCTGTCTGGTTTACTTGCGGGATGAGGTGCGCCGGCGACAAGCAGGGGACCCGGGTGACCAGGCATCACCCGCCTCTAGCTCCTGCCAGCTGCGCGGCCTTGCTGAGTCTCGTCTCCCAGGGGAAAATACCAGCGTCCACTTCAGAGGGCTGGTGGGAGAACCCCACGCTGACCCCAAGAAAGGCACCTGACACTCCCTGGAATTCCGAATCGACTTAGGCCTCGGTCCCCTGGGTTTAGTTACTGTACCCCTTTCTGTGTTGGAGGGATTCCCCACCTGATGAGTCCCGGTGGGAGGCCGTGGGAAAACCCCAGACCCCACCAGCCTCCGGTGATCTGGGCGATCTGGGCTCCACTCGGCAGACGCCCTGGCACCAAATGCGGCTGCGTCCGGAGGCTGAAGAAGCAGCTGGTGGTCCTCCCCCAGCCCTGGCGGGGTCAGGTCCTCCCTGGGCCGCTTTCCCGGCTCAGAACGCCCAGTCCCTGGTCTGCTGCCGGCCGTCTCCCCGGAGCACCCCTCTCACCACCTCGTCACCAGCAGAACGCGGGGGCTCGGTGACGTTGCGCCCAGACCCAAATATCCAGCTTCCCGGGATTCTTGCACAGAGGGCGACAGCCACTGGGTGGCTGGGGGAAGCTGGGAACAGGGCTGATAGGCGGCGTCACTCCCAGCCTGCGATCCTCTTCCTTCTCTCCCCTTCCCTGGCCTTCCGGCAGCCGGATGAACTTGGACGTGAACTTGGGGGATATGGAGCAGGGGAGAGGCGCCATCTGGAGCCTCGAGCTGCCCAGCCTGCGGGCGGCAGGAGCCAAGTACCCCGGGCCCCTCTCGTGGCCATGTGGGCCCCGCAGCTTCTCAGTAGGAAAGCAACTAGTGTTATTTTATTTTTACCAGCTGATGTTTAATTTCTTACAGTTGTCTTTCCAAAAACGCAATTCTTTAGCTTCAAACCATCTTAGTCTCTTTGTGAGTATAGCAGATTTGAACTGGTTCAAATACACCTGCAAATATTTCAACTGCCTTTCTAATTAGATGCAATATATCTGGTTTCCTTTTAAAGTTCTTACTTGGCCAAAAATAACAAAGAAAACCTCCCTGAGCATTAAATAATATTGATGAACTTCTAAATATGTTGAACCTCAAGTTGTCTTAAATGTTAAGACACAATGCATAAACTTTGCAGGATTTCAATGTGCAGGTCTAAACTGTAAATCTCAATCAACCTGTAACTACACATTTTAAAATGCAGTTGGGGGTTGGGGACAGGGAGTTCCTAAAAATGGGCACAAGGTCCTTCAGGGACGCATCCTTGCCTGCACCCCTGCACTCCCGGGCAGGGGGGACACGTAGTATGTATTCTCACTATTCTCTTCCTCTAAACATCCTTAACCATGGGGTTCCTGGGTGGCTCAGTCGTTAAGCGTCTGCTTTCGGCTCAGGTCATGATCCCAGGGTCCTGGGATCGAGCCCCGCATCAGGCGGGCTCCCCGCTCAGCGGGAGCCTGCTTCTCCCTTTCTCTCTGCAGCTCCCCCTGCTTGTGCTCACTTTCTCTCTCCACGGCGTCCGATGCCAGCCCCACAAAGCACATGAGTCCTTGGGGCTGGTAAATCAGAGCTCCGGGGGCCTGGGCGGGAGCAGCTCGGAGGGCAAAGTGAAGCAGAAGTCTGGGACATGGCGATGCAGACTATTTCTGCAAGCGAGTGAAGAGCGAGGAGAAGGGGAGCAGTGGGTTGGGAGGAGGCAGGCCACACACCCAGGACGGGCCTGGACAGACCAGTGGCCAGGAGAGGACAGACGGGTCAGGGAAGGGAGCGAGGGTGCTGGCGGCTCTCAGCAGCCTGTCGAGGGGGGTGGGAGCGGGAGCCAGCCGGCCATCCCTCGGCCACATCCATGGGCAGGCTGACTGTCCCGAGCCAGCAGAGCCCGCTGATGCCCGCGTGGGTGCAGGCCCAGGCCCGCGCAGTGGGGACATTGACTGACAAGCCCACCAGGGAGATGCACCCAGAGCCGGCTTTGGTGGGCCCTTGCATTCAGCACACAGAGCTGCGGGCCTTACTTGGGCACTGATTCAACACACCTTTACTGAGCTCAGGCACCCAACTCCGGGAGAGCTCAGGAAAGCATCCCAGAAAGGACCAAGCACAGAGCGAGCTTTGCAGGTGGAGAGCGGGGAGGCACTGCGTAGGCAAAGGGTGAGTCCTGCAAAGGGAGGGGGGCGGTGCGGAGAAGCTCGGGGTGGCAGGAGGACCGTCCGCCTACAGAACTGCAACGCAAGCCGGCTGCGATGGGGCCGTGAAGGGGCTGCTCCCATCTGTCCTGTGTGGTTTCGCATGGGAGTCACAATTTCAGAGGATTTGAGAAGGATCATTCTGGAAGTCCCTGGAAAAACTGGGGCCCAGTAATCAGGCAGGAGGCTGCTGCAGAAGGCCAAGCAGGAGCTGTAGCTGTGGGAAGGCCTGGGGAGGAAGGAGGAGGAGGAGGCCTGGGGGGGGGGCGGCAGCAGCGGCGGCCTGGGGAGCGAGGCGGCAGAGCTGTCTGGGAGCGGTTCGTCCAGGAGGAGGCGTGGGTGAGCGGGGAGGATCCATGGCAGCTCTGGAGGGAGCTGTGGGCTCTGGGGCTGGCCTAGAAGTGTCCCGCTGATCTGAGCCTCGGGAATGGGGGAGGCTGGCCGTGGGGGGTGTGTAGGGAGCACCACGGAGCGGAACATAGAACTGTGCCTCAGGAGCAATCTGAAGGAGTTCAGAGGAGAAGGCAGACCGGGAGCGATGGGGCGGTGGGGGGAAGGGGGGAACCAAGGCCTCGGGGAAGCAGTAGGAGCTGCGGGGGACATGGCCGACGCAGGGCGGTGTCCGGGACGGCCGGCCCGGGACAAGCGCTGGGACTGTGGACTCTGACGTCGCCGCTGGTCCCAGCAGCAGCCGGGGGGGGGGGGCGGGGGCGAGATGGTCCACGCCAGTCCGCGGGCGAGAGGCACACAGGAGACGAGTTACCCTCTTCCAAAGTGGTCTGTTTTCTTAATGTTTTCAATAACCTGGTTTTTCACCCATTCTGTTCTCTGTGGCTCAGAGACATCTTGAGAGAAGCACTTACGCCGAACACGGTAAAGGAGCAAGGCTACCGAGCCGTGCTGGCGGGGGTGGGGCGCCCCCAGCTAGCCGGGTCACGGCGCTGTCAAGGCAGTTGGGTTTGCTTGGAGCGTGATTCATCCAAACAAGGCAGGACAGCCCCACATTCCTGAGGTTCTGGGCCGGCTGATATTTTACTCAGTTAGGAAGTCCGGTTCAGCTGATAATGCTAATTCAGGATTCCCTGGCCCACTGACTTCCCCTGCACGCTCACTTTGAGTGCACACACTGTGTGCTGGTGCGAATGCAGGGAGCAGCCCCGGGGCCTTGATGCCCCTGGGGATGTCTACCAGAAGGCAGGACTCTATGGGGGGCGCGAGCGTGAGCGGTCACTTCTGCATTCACGCAGTCCTCCCTTTCTTAAAACGGGTCCTTAAGTGCTGCAGGGCTCAGCGTGGAGGCGAGAAAGCAGTGCAGGGAGTTTAAAGCTGAGGGCCTGGGGCACTTTGTTTCAAGCAGAAGGGAACAGGTAGCTTCCTCAAGGTCACCAAGCACCAGGTGATACGGGAGAGAGAGAGAGAAAAAAAAAAGCAGTTTCCAGGTCTGGCTTTGGGAACACACGCAGGCTGGTGACTCTGAGCAGCTACTGAACTCACAGGGAGGAGCCTCACTTCCCAGCGGTGACAGCCGGGGCCAAGGGGCGGCTGGGTCTGGGAAGCAGGGTCTGTGCGCCCAGCACACGTGGGCTCCGGATGCAGCTGCCGGGACAGCGCGGGATGCCGGCGGCGGTGCGCATCCTACGGCTTCCTGGGCCGGGCAGGTGGAGACCCCGCCTTGACATACGACATGGCACCGGGAACCTGCAACTGCGCGGCCGACGAGGACCTGATGACCCCCCTTCCGGACTCTGCACGGGGGAGGGGGCACCGCCCGCGTCCGAGCCCGGGGGGCGGGCACGCTCGCTGGGGCGCGGCTCCCACTCCGGCTCCCCGAGTCGAAAGAGGGCAGGAGAGCGCGCCGCGTCCCTGCAGGTACGAGCCTGCCAGGCTCTCCTGTCAACGTCCTCCTCCTGGAGAAAATTCAAGCGGGCTGGGCTGAGATATTTTCGGAAAGTAGGGCATTTTGGAACCATTTCGTAACCTCTGAGACGGGGGCGGCGGCGCCTCCCGTGCGCTGCGGAAGGGGGCAATGCCCGGGACCACCCGGCGCCCTAGCGGCGCGCGGGGTCGCGGGGTGCGGGCCCGGTGGGGCGCGGGCGACCTTGGCGGGCGGCGCGACCTTGAGGCCTGCGTTCGCCTCAGTTGCCCCCTCTGCGCAATGGGGACACGCCCTGGCCGCCGGGCTGCGTAGGCCCGCCCGCGCCGTAACCTCCGTCCCCCTCCCACCGGGCGCCCCCTCGGGCTCCGCCGGCCCGATGGGCCTCGGTCCCCGCACCCGCACCCCGTCCCGGACACGGTCCCCACGCCGCAGCGCCGCGACGGAGCCCGCGGGCGGGAACCTGCCTGTGCCGTCAGCGCGCACGCGCGTCCCCGTCCCGCCCCTCCGGCCCCGTCTCCGCTCATAGGCCAGCCGCACCATCACTCCGGCCAGTTCGCGCTCGCGATTGGCCAGGGTGCGGGCGCGCGACCGGCCGTGGGCGGGGCCCGGCCGGCTATAAAAGGGGCCGCGGCGGAGCTCGTGCCGCCTTGCAGACGCCGCCGCCCCGGAACCGCCCGCGCCGCTCAGCCATGGTCAACCCCACCGTGTTCTTCGACATCGCCGTGGACGGCGAGCCCTTGGGCCGCGTCTCCTTCGAGGTGGGCGGGCGGGGCGCGCCGGAGGGGCGCGGGCGGAGGGGCGCGGGCGGACGGGGGGCTGCGGCGGGCGGGGGGCGCGGGCGGACGGGCGGCCCGGCCCGAGGAGCGCGGGCGGCGCGGCGCCATTTCCTGACGAGGGGCCATTTTGGGCGGCCGGGGGCGGCGGGGGAGGGGCGGCGGCGGACAAAGGCGGGGCGGCGGGGGAGGGGCGGCGCGCACGTGCTCCGGCCGCGCGCCCAGGGTGGGCAACGCCCGCAGGCGGGGCGGCGGCGGCCCGGGAGGCGGCCTGGGGGGGGGGGGCCACTGCGGAAGCGGCCCGGCCCCGCCCGGCGGAAGCGTGCGGCGCCCCCGCCTTGCGCCGACGACGCCGGCCCCGCCCGCCCAACGGTCCCCCGGCGGCTGTGCGGGCCGAGCGGGCGGCGCACGCGGACGCGCCCGGCCGCCCTCCGCACGTGGCGCGGCCTCGGCCCCTCCCGGGGGCGCACCTGCTGGGGGACGGGGGGGGGGGGGGATCTCGTCTTAGGGCCTCCGGTGGCGCGTCCCGTCCCCCACCCCGAGGCCGGGAGGGCGGGGCTCTGCGGGAGGCGCCTGCACCCCGCGCCTGTGTGTGCTCGCGGGTGGGGGTGCGGCCGCCCGGAGCTGCAGCGGGGACCGCGGGGCGAGGCCGTCACGGGGGTCTGAGAGCCTTCCTGAGCCGGCCCTCCCATGGGGCTGGCTGTGCCGCGGACCCTGCCGCCGGGAAGGGGCCGCCCTGCGCGCAGATAGGGGGCCCGGCGCGTGTTCGGAGGAGGTGGGAGGCCCTGGGACGCACGTTTTGGAAGCCTCGCGCTGACTCAGGGCTGGCGGTACGTCTGGGTCTCGTGTTGCCTAACCCAACCCCACGGGACCTCCAGCCTGTCGGGAGCCGTTCTTTTTTGGAATTCGCGATAATTACCGAAGAAGCATTTTCTTCTAGTGAGAAAATGAATTGGTGATTCAGAAGCCCCTGGACATGGCTACTAAGCAACAAATGTGCTAGCAGGTGTTAATTTACACTCAATTTCTCTTACAGCTATTTGCAGACAAAGTTCCAAAGACAGCAGGTTAGTTCCCTTTTTAATAACTTCCTGAGGTATAACAATTTAGAAACTTGAGCGGCTGTATATATATGTGTGTGTGTGCGTGTACGTGTGTATATATATGTGCATCTTTTTATTTTCTTGGAACAGAGAACTTCCGTGCTCTGAGCACTGGGGAGAAAGGATTTGGTTATAAAGGTTCCTGCTTTCACAGGATTATTCCGGGATTTATGTGCCAGGTATGAAATTCACTGGTCTTGATTCGGGTGTTTCTCTTAATTGGAGAGTGAGCTGGAGTATTTGAGCATGAGTGTGTATGAGCTGTTTTCTGCTGTTTGGGTCCCGCTCCACCTTGTGAGTCAGTTGAAACTTGTGTTTTAAAGGTAGACCCTTGCAGGTTGGCGTACTGGTCATGCTGCCAGGAGTGGCCGGTTTTGCTCTCGGTTACAGGGTGGGGACTTCACACGCCATAATGGCACTGGTGGCAAGTCCATCTACGGGGAGAAGTTTGACGATGAGAATTTCATCCTGAAGCACACGGGTCCTGGCATCCTGTCCATGGCCAACGCTGGGCCCAACACGAACGGTTCCCAGTTCTTCATCTGCACTGCCAAGACCGAGTGGTAAGGGCAGAGCATGGCGAAGGGACCGAGGGGCGCTAACTCCTTGCTTCCCCCTTTCCTGTTTTCCGTCTAACGGGGTGGGGGACACGGGGAAGCTACAAATTTCAGTCCTGCGCTACAGAAAGCAAGATAGTGGAATAGCGAGACCGTGCTCAGCTAAGTAGTTCAGTTGAATGGTACTTTCACAGGAGCACGGGACGCTTGATCTCAGGGTCGTAAGTTCAAGGCCCAGGTTGGGTGTAAAGATTACTAACAAAAATTTTAAAAAGTAAACAGAAACAATGAAAAAGTGGTACTTTTATTTGATTAGCATGTGCTCGTTGGCTCTTTAGAGTCTATGAGAGCACACGAGTTGGGGGAGGTACTGGAGAGGCTGAGGGAGAAGCAGACTCCCCATCGAGCAGGGAGCCCGATGCAGGACTCAATCCCGGGACCCTGAGATCATGACTGGAGCCAACAGCAGATGCTTAACCGACTGAGCCACCCAGGCGCACTTCAGGGTCTGTTTTAAGCATAGGATTTTCGACGGCAGTTGGGAGAATCTTTGCCACCCTTTGAGGCTGATTCCTCGTCATCTGTGGTGTTGCCTTTTGTTTAGCTAGACGGATGAAGTGTTCAGTGTTGAGTCAATGGGAGCTGGTACTAAAGGCCGAGGACGCCCCCCCCTTTTGATGTCTCAGGTGCACTGTGTTGGGGCATGGGGCCCCCGGTCCCCTCCCCGCACAGTGGGAGCCGCTTGGTCCCTGGCCCTGGCGGTGATGCTGGCCGTTGTGTTTGCAGGTTGGATGGCAAGCACGTGGTCTTCGGCAAGGTCAAAGAGGGCATGAACATCGTGGAGGCCATGGAACGCTTCGGGTCCAGGAACGGCAAGACCAGCAAGAAGATCACCATTGCTGACTGTGGACAGATCTAATAAATCTGACTTGTGTTTTATCTTAACTACCAGACCATTCCTTCTGTAGCTCGGGAGAGCACCCCTCCGCCCCCACCTGCTCGAACTACCCCAGAATCTCTGCTCTCGCTGCAGTTCTGCGGGTTCCATGGTTCCTTACCCCCAGGTCTAGCTGGATCTCAGAGTTCAGTTTATGATGATGAAATAAAACCTAAACCACAGCTGTCTGTCCTTGTTTGGGGGGCCGGGGGGTGGTCTATACAGCTTTCATTCGCAGCAGCAGGTTGTTTGCTCCCCTGACCCAAGAAATAGCCGTCATGGGGTGTCCCTAAAGTATGTGGGGGCGAGGGGTCCACAAGCCGTGACTTGCACAGGAGGTGACCAGGCTGGACCAGAGCTCTGGTGGAGGGGGACAGGGACCGCCATAGGAAGTGGAGTCCAAACTCCTGGAACCCTTCATTTGGACATGTCTGCTGGCACTCCTAATGGGGGTGCTAGGTTTCCCCCATTCGCCATGTGGGCTCTGTGCTTTATTTTTTTTAGGATTTTATGAGGGGGAGAGAAGCTGAGCAGGGAGTCACCTGAGCCGAAGGCAGGCACTTAACCGACTGAGCCACCCGGGTGTCCTTTAAAGATTTTATTTGAGAGGCGCCTGGGTGGCTCAGTAGGTTACAGCCTCTGCCTTTGGCTCAGGTCATGATCTCGGTCCCCCGCATCTGGGTGCTCTGCTCAGCGGGGAGCCTGCTTCCCCCTCTCTGCCTACTTGTGATCTCTCTCCTGTCAAAATCTTTAAAAGAAAGATTTTGAGATAGAGCACAGGCGGGGAGAGGGAGCTGGATGTGGGGCTTGATCCAGGACTTTGGGATCATAACCTGAGCCAAAGGCAGACAACCCACCGAGCCCCCCCAGGCTCACCTATGCTGTGTCTTCGAACTGGCAGTGCCTGGTCCGGTTCTCTTGTGAGGCGACTGCCTTATGGGTGCTCCGTGTCTCTACAGAACCGGGAAAGGTCTTTGGACCATGTTCCTGGAGTAGCTGGATCCAGTTTACTTTGGGAATACAGCATTACGGGAAAAGGTCAGCAGTCCGGCCTAGCGGGGACATTGTTACCAAAGTGATGGGGAGAGGCCTAGGGGAGCCCAGTACTGTGCCTGCCCCATGACGGGAGTCCCCACCCGGCAGGAGGTCCCCCCGGTCCTAGTCCTGCGGTCCCGCCACGGCAGGAACCTGACCATCCCGAGCCGCGAGGCCCTTGCCCCTCGTGAGCTGGGCTCGAGACCAAGTGTGCGGGCTGGAGGGGGCCTGTTGAGGCTCCAGAGCTACAAGCTAGGAACGCCCTCTGCTCCCCACAGCACCCCTGCCCGCAGGGGCTCTTGACCCGGGAGCCGTTTCTGTCCGAAGGGTGTGAGAATGTGCAGCGGCTGCTGGCTGGTGCCCTCTGCACACGGTGCTGGTGCGTCTGCGGCTGCTCATCGTCTCCTGCCCTCGGGGTGACTGCAGGGACGGACTGTCTGTGCACGGCTGTGTCCGGGTGGGGAGAGACAACCCTTCATCAACCCAGCCTGCCTTGTTCCCTTCGCTAACAGGTTAGTCCTCGGTCATCCACACCTGGTCAGCGGTTGTGTCCATTACAGTGGTGCCGGGGGTGCCGGGTGCCGGAAACGCGGTGACCGAGGTGGCTTCCTGTCTCAGCTCCCCAGGGGGAGGCCGACCAGAGGCCAAGAGCTGGTAAGATGCTGGTGCTGAGATCCCCGCCAGGTCCGGAGTGGCTTTCCTGGAGAAGCGACCAAGCGAGGGGAGAGAATTCGACCTCTCCGTTCCTGTGCCTCGGGAGCCGGAGCGCGGCGCAGCTGGGGGCTCTCGGGGTCCAGGGGGAAGGGTCTGCCGCCCGCGCGCTCACAAGGCTGCGGGCGGCATTCTGGGCCGGCCACGAGGGCCTCACCGACTGGGCAGCTTGTGTCGTGAAAGCAGACGGTCCCGAGGCCGCTGGCGTCCAGCGGTGGAAGTCAGTCCCCACAACGTGACAACGCAGTGTCGCGGTTGCAGTGTTTGCTGGGTCCACGCAGAACCAGAGAGTGGGGATCCTCGGGGCCACCTTTAGAAGTCGGCCGACGTCAGTGCACCAAGCCGGCCGGGAAGGAGAGCAGCAGCCGGTCTGGCCTGCCTGTCGTCCGCGGTGCGCTCCTGGTTCCCTCGCCACAGGCAGCCATGGTTCTGACCTTTGTGCCTGTCCGTCTCCAGCACCCACGTGTCTCCCCGAAAACATACTGGGCTTGGTTTTCCAAATGAGAGCAGCAAGCTCAAACTTATGCAAAGTCAGGGTCAATCAGTGCTCCATGATGAAAGCCCCCAGGAGAAGGCAGGACGGGCAGGGGCTGCATTACGGTGTGGCCGCAGCATCCCCACACCCCAGGGACTTGGCCAGCTGTGCTCCCTGGAAGGCAGGGCTCACCCAGTGCCTTTCGCACCTCTGAAAATGGGGCAGAAGCCATACAATCTGCGGTATCTGGTCCATATTCAGGTCTTCCCCCGTGGACTTGGGACTTGGGACGAATTTGTTATGGTGTGATTCCCCTACAACTGGAATGCCTTCGGTAACCCCCTTCACCCGGCCGGGATCCAGCCCAGGCCCCACATCTTGCTCTTCTGTGTCTCTAGTCCCTTTAAATCCACAATGATCCTTCCACTTTTTTGGCATACTGTAACTTCGATTAACTGAAGTACTTTATTGAGATTATAATTATACACCGTAAAATTCACCCTTCTTAAGAGAAAAATTGTTCACGAACTCACTGAGTTGGGCGATCGTCACCACAATCCATCACCCCAGGAAGACCATCCTCAGACCCATGCGCTGTCACGCCCGCTTCCAGGGGGCCAGGCACTCCCAGGACCCTGAGACCCTGACCTGAGTCGAAGGCAGCGGCTTCAGTGACTGAGCCCCCCCCGGGGCCCCGGCCTGCACTTTTCTTTATGTCATTGGCTCCTTAAGTAGCCGGGAACAGTGACTTTGTTCAACTCCTCGATTCCGGAGCTGCCTGATGTCACCCATCCGAGTTTCTTACTTGTTCCTCTGTAAGCTGGGAGTGTAGCTGACGATAGTAGTCTCAAGCTGACCCTCTTTAGCAGAAAGAGTGTGGGTGGTGCTGTGTGCCCTCGATCCTGCCTCTGGCGGGGGGCACGTGACCTCAGGCTGACTCCACAGTGGGCAGCGCTGCCCACCTGCCGGCCCCGCCGGAAGGGACTGCGTCCTCTTCCCCGCGAGCAGGAGGTGCGTGCGCAACACTGCCTCGGTGTGATGACCCTGTTCCCAGATCTTCTGCCTCATCTCGGCCTGAATCAATCATTACTCCAAAGCCGTGAAAGTAAGAGTAAATTCCGAATCTCTCTCTCTTCTGATTACTAAGGACTCACGGACTTTCACGCTCAACCTGTTACAAACAATACCATCTTTGACACTCACACCATCCGCGGTCTGAGAGCACGAGCTGACCTGTGTGCGGCTTTGACCTGGAGCCCTCCGTCGGTGAGCCCTCCCTCGGCTGCGGTTACAACACGGTCCGCATGCAACCAAAAGTCACCATCTAGGAGCGCCTGGGGGCCTCAGTCGGTGAAGCATCTGCTTTCAGCTCAGGTCATGATCCCAGGGTCCTGGAATCGAGCCCCACGTCAGGCTCCCTGCTCAGCGGGGAGTCTGCCTGTCCCTCTCCCACTGCCCTCCCCTGCCACTCATGCTCTCTCTCTCGGATAAATAACTAAAATTAAAAAAACAAAAATACAAAACACAAAAGTCACCACCTAAACTCAGACGGGTATATTCCCCTTTTCCACAACCCCCAGTACACCGTAAGCTCCCACTCTGGGCTCACTGGACAGTAAGTGCTCGCCGCGGCGCATGGACCGTGGGGCTCCTGGAGGACACTGGTGTGCACGTGTGTGTTTGCTTTCCTCCCTCCTCCTCCCCGTCCTCCAACTGGACTGTTTCGAAGCAAATTCCAGGCACATGCACAAATGTCTTAGTACATAGTGTGTCTCCAAAAGATGTGAATTTGCATTTCTTTAAAAGATTTTATTTATTTATTTATTTGACAGAGAGAGAGATCGCAAGTAGGCAGAGAGGCAGGCAGAAAGAGAGAGGGGGAAGCAGGCTCCCCCCTGAGCAGAGAGCCCGATGTGGGGCTCAATCCCAGGACCCTGAGATCGTGACCTGAGCCGAAGGCAGAGGCTTTAACCCACTGAGCCACCCAGGCACCCCTGAATTTGCATTTTTAACATAACCAAAATACTATTTGCATCTAAAATAACGATTCCTTAATATCATCAACTATCCAATCACTTTCCCGTATGTTCTGTCTCATAACTGTTTTTTATTCCCATTGGAATAGTTTATCCCGGGGCGCCTGGGTGGCTCAGTCGCTCAGGGGCTGCCTTTGGCTCAGGTTATGATCCCGGGGTCCTGAACTCGACCCCGCCAAGTCAGGCTCCCTGCTCAGCGGGAAGCCTGCTTCTCCCTCTCCCACTCCCCCTGCTTGTGCTCCCTCTCTCGCTGTCTCTCTCTCTGTCAAATAAATAAATAAAATCTTAAAAAAAAAAAGGAATAGTTTATTCTTGTTTATTGAAATGTGGATCCAAATAAGACCCACGGAGCTTGCATTGTGAAAGGGTCACTCTGACTGTGTACTGAGTGTAGACTGTGGGAGGCGGGGGGCTCCCGGGGCCGCTGCGTCATCCGGGGCGAGTGGTGTGTGGGGACCAGAGGGACGTGGTCACCGGTGAACATTAAGTACATTAACTTTCACGGCAGGCGTACATTTTATTGCTTGATTTACCAACAAAAGATGAGTTTATTCAAGAATAAAAGACATTTGCAGGGGCGCGCGTGGCTCCATCATTTGAGCGTCTGACTCTTGATTTTGGCTCAGGTCGTGATCTCAGGGTCCTGGGATCGAGTCCCACATCGGGCTTTGGGCTCAGCAGGGAGTCTGCTTGAGATTCTCTCTCTCCCTCTGCTCCTCCCCCAGCACTTGCACAAGCGCACTCTCTCTCTCAAATAAATCTTTTTTATTTTTCTTTTAGGATTTTATTCATTCCTTTGAGAGAGCGAGCAAGAGAGCATAAACCCAGGGAGCAGCAGAGGGAGAGGGAGACGCAGATTCCCCGCGGAGCAGGGAGCCCGATGTGGGACTTGAACCCAGGACCCCGAGACCATGACCTGAGCTGAAGGCAGCTGTCCAACCGACTGAGCCACCCAGTCTCCCCAATAAATCTTTTTTTTTTTTTTTTTTATTTAAAAATAAGTTTTTACTTATTTGAGAAAGGAAGCAAGCATGAGCCAGGCTGGGGGGGAGAAGCAGACTCCCCGCTGAGCGGGGAACCTGAGCCAGGACTTCACACTTCACCGACTGAGCGACCCAGGGGCCCTATAAATAAATATTTTTTTAAAAATGATTTGCAATCTGGGAAAAACAAGCTGAGGCCAAACCCAAGGCAAGTCCTGGCAGGATTACTTTTTTTAAGTGGGCTCCACACCCAACGTGGGGCTTGAGCTCATAACCCGAGAACAAAAGCTGGAAACAGTGTCAATATCCATCACAGGGGACTAGCTACATAAATGACAGTAACTTGTTAATTTACAGGAGCCTTTCCGATCATATTCCTTTACTATCCTGAACTCATAATTTTCTTACCTACACAATTTTGCAAAATCACGCGACCTAAGTGAGCACGGCGAGAGAAGGGAGGGAAGTCGCTGATGTGGACGTCATGGATTTCACTCTGAATGCTCGCGTCCAGGCAGCGGCCACTCCTGGGGCGCAGTGGGAGGTTCGGGTGCACCCCGTTCATGCACACAAGCACAGGGGTGCACACCGGGTGTCCCCGATCCTGTGGACAGGATCACACGGCTTGCAGCAACGGATCGCGCTTCCTTTTGGCGGCCCCGCGGGGCTAGGCCTGGGAAATGCCGGAGGCTAACGTTTTAACCACCAAGAGCAGGCCCTGCGTGTTTACATGTAAAAGGGATTTCTAGACTTGGGCCATCATATATGAGTTTCTCGTGTGCACAGACATCTGGCGGATGGTTGAGCGCCAGGGGGGTGGTCTCATGCATTTCGAGGGGTCCAGCCCCGCCCCGTCCACCTTCGGGGGCACACATTTCCCAGGAGCCCCCTCTCTAAACATCACTGACAATCATAGGATGTAGCTGTTAAAAAGCCAAGGTAGTACGTCTCCGAAATAGCCTCCAGTAGACTTTAGAGGAACAAAATCAAAATAAAGAGCAGGAAGACGTCACATAACATAGGGCACAGTTTCTGCAAAAGGCAGACTGCAATGTATTTTGGGCTGGTCTGTGCCTAGAATACCCCTGGGAGCGTCCCGAAGAGCAGGGTCCCCATGGGCACCACGGTGCGGGGAGCAGGGGGCTCACGCACACCCGTCTCACCTGCGTCACACGCTGAGCATCTTACACACACACATTCTTTTATGTATATATATACATATATGTATATATATATTCTATATATATATATATATATAATTTTATTTATTTGTCAGAGAGAGACACAGCGAGAGAGGGAGAAGCAGGCCTCCCGCTGAGTAGGGACCCCCCCCCGATACAAGGCTCGATCCCAGGACCCTGGGATCACAACCTGAGCCGCAGGCAGACGCTTAACGACTGAGCCCCCCAGGCGCCCCAAACATGGGATTTTTACTCCAAACAGACTGGCAGGTGCGGCTGCGACCTCGCGCAGGGCCTGCCACTGGGGTGTCTGCACGGCCTTTCATGAGGCGCGTCCCTCGCAAACCCCGAATCTTCTCCAGCTGCCTCAGGCCACTCAGTTGTCAAACAGAAGTTTCCACGCGTGAGTCCTTCCCAAACCTACTGGTCACAGAAGTTATGGCTTATTTCATCACGGATTTACATAACTGTCAACTGAATTGCATACTTAAAATAGTCATGACTCACTCGCATAAGCAGATCTGGGAAGAAATCGAACGGACTGTTGGTCAGCCCGGAAAGGAGGCACTAGCTCTCCACCCGTGAGCCTGCTGTATAAGCGACCGGGCCGCACCTGTCACGCCACTGACACAGATACGCGATGCTCTCAGACGCCGGCGCGGCCGTCTCCCCACTCCACCTCTTTCCTGAACGTGCTGGTGG
This sequence comes from Potos flavus, assembly GCA_028534135.1. Lineage (NCBI taxonomy): Eukaryota > Metazoa > Chordata > Mammalia > Carnivora > Procyonidae > Potos > Potos flavus. The sequence goes on along the minus strand of CM052887.1, from coordinate 128,473 downwards.
CGCCCAGGACCCGGTCCTCTCTCCCCCGCGGCGGGCGCCGTGCTGCAGTGCATCGCGCTTCCCCCGGGTGAGGCATTCTGGCCGGTGTTCTAGGGCCCCCGAAACCACGCGCTGGCCAGGATGACCACACGGGGCAGGGGTGGGGGCTTAAACTCAGCTTACGTCCGGGTTTGCCACACATTTGTCCGCTTAGAGCCAGGAGGTCACGGACCTCGCCGTCAAGTAATACAGAGAGCCGAGAAATCGTGCCCGCGCTCGGCAAACTGCAGAAGGAGGCATTTCCTTCCCCCGAAGATCCGCCAGGTCCTTGGGCTGATCTGTGTTCCAGAGTGTACGGGGAGGGGGCTGGGTTCTTGAGGGCCCAGAGCCTGTCTGAAGCCCCCTCCCGTCCTGAGGGACTGCTGCGGGGGCGGGGGTGCTGGGAAGGGCCAGGAGGGCCGTGAGGACCCAGTGCTGAGGGCCCCACGGGGTGGGCTCACCCCCAGAACCCCCTCCTAGGCCGTGGGGGGGAAGGCAGCCCCAGGGCCGGGCACGGATGCCCGGGGACAGAGCGCCCGCCTCAGCTGCCCGGATCCCCTGGCATCACGGCCTTGGTGTCGCGGGTCCCGAGTGAGCGGTGTCCGTTCGCCGGTCACGTGGCCCCGCCCTGTATCTACACCTGCATCCCCCAGAGCCGTCCCTTTCCGTCCCAGGTCAGAGCTTTTGAAAGGAAAGGCCACCGCTCCCCGCCCCTGCGGAGGGCTGGCCTCGGGTCTTTCCTCTCCGTGTGTTGGTTCGAGACGATAAAGATCGGTAAATTCTGGTGGCAGCGAAGCCGGCAGCAGGGCGCTGGGAGCAGGGAAGGCCAGCGGGGCCCAGCGAGCCTCCGCGCAGCCATCCGGCGGGCCGGGAGCAGCCCCGGGCGGACTGAACGTGGCAGGCTTGCGGGAAGGACGCGGCAATTCCTCTTTCAAAACCTGCTCACCTGAATTTTCGTTAAAAAAAAAAATGAGCGGGAACGTGGGCTAGGCTCTCTTATCCGTGTTTTGCAGATGGGATGAGTGTGGGCGCTTGTCTTGGGCTGGGCTGGCGAATCAGGAAGTGTTCCTTCTCTTCGTGCCAAAGGAAGGAGGACGTAGAAGCCAGGAGGGGACTAGGGTTTCCGTCCAGGACAACGTGTGAATTGGAAAGCACTCCCTCTGCCCTCCGGCCGCAGGCATTTCCTCAGGGCCCGGGTCATGCAAAGCGCTGCCCGGTTTGGGCAAAGTTCTGATGCTTTTGCCTGAGAGAGGTCCTTGCACTGGGCCCTTTGTCCTTGGCTGTGCCGGCGCAGGCCTCACCTCTCACGCAGAACATGGTGCGTCTACGCGGACACAGCCATGTCTCCGCAACATCCAGCTGTCTGCACGTTCAGACGATCAGGCATCCCACAGAAGAATAATTACATGACAAAATGAAGTATTAATTGTAGACTCTAGGAGGTAGGTACAAGAATTATTGACTGCAGGGGGATGTGGGGGGCTCAGTCGGTGAGGCATCTGCCTTTGTCTCAGGTCATGATCTCAGGGTCCTGGGATCGAGCCCTGCAT
>CM052887.1:95549-126405 GCA_028534135.1 Potos flavus | reverse complement strand
GGCTTCCCGCTGAGCAGGGAGCCTGATGCGGGGCTCCATCCCAGGACCCTGAGATCATGACCTGAGCCGAAGGCAGACGCTTCACCAACCGAGCCCCCCAGGCGTCCCCGCGATGGTTTTGCTTTGCAAAGTTGTAGTTAAGTTTTTGAGTGGGCCGTGTATTCACACGTGCAGAATCGTAAAGGTGCAAAGAGTAGAGGGTCATCGTTTAGAGTCCTCCGTCTTCCCGGCGTTGCCAGTGTAACGACGAGAAGACACCTTAGTGACTACAGGATTACTACATAGATTCCCCGACTTTTTACCCCTGCGTTGAGTTTTAAATTCCCTCTAACACCGAGGCACTCTCCAAAACATCCTAAAGCCTATAAGAGACAGACATTTTCTTGGGGCCGCTCTTGGAAAGGACAGCCAAATTCTCTTTTTATTTTTTAATTTAAGAAAAAGAAAATCCCTGGGGGTTTAGGCCAGCCCCGGTGGCAGGCTGCAACTTCCGTGAACCCGGCCCTGCCTGGTTTGGATGAGGTCAGTCGGGACGCAGGGTCCTCGTGACCTGAGCCGAAGGCGAAGGCAGGGGCTTAACTGACGGGGCCATCCTGGGTGTTCCTTGGGTACCTGGCCGCCTGCTTCCCTGCCCGGTTTTGCCGACAGGGAGGACTGGAGGGAAACCGCAAGCCGGGCGGGGAGAGGGCCGCCAGTCTGTCTGCTCGCTCTGAGCGTCCCTCCGGCAATTCTTGGCTCTGTCCACAGCGGCGGCCGAGTCTGTTGTCCCATCACCTGCAGAACCAGACTGGGCCCTCCTCCCGCTCGGCAGCCCAGCCAGCTCTGCCCCTCAGGTGTGAGCTCCGGCCTGGCCCGCGGGCCCTTCCCTTACGGTTCTAAGGGTTTCCTTTTGTTTCTTCAAGGTAGCTCGCTGCCACTTGTCCACGGCTTAGAGTCCTCCGTTTACCCGGATCACTTAGCAACTCTATCCAGTTAACGATCCTTTATATCCTCTTTGTTCTGACAATGCGTGTGTTTTCTGGAACCAGAACAGACCGTGGTGGATTGGCACAGGATATGTACATTTGTAATTTTTTTATTATGAAAAGTTTTAAACGAGGACACCTGGGTGGCTCAGTCGGTTAGGCGTCTCCGGGGTCCTGGGATCGAGCCCCGAGTTGCGCTCCCTGCTCAGTGGGGAGTCCTGCTTCTCCCTCTTCCCCTCCCCAACGTGTGCTCTCACGCACTTTGTCTCAAGTAAATAAATAAAAATCTTTAAGAAAAATAAAAAATAAAACTTACCACAAAGCTGCAGTGATCGAGATGGTTCGGTCCTGGGAGAGGGTAGACAGATCAGTGGTATTGACCGGGGTCCGTCTCTGCTCAGTTGGTATTCGACAAGGGTGTCGAGATGATTCATTGTGCAAAGCACAGTCTTTTCAAGAAATGTTACTGGAAGCTGCCTGAAGAGAATTTGCTTTCTTTTTCTCATTCAGTCATTCACATAGAAATGTATTGCCAGAAAATGAATCAACATTCAACAATGAATTATTTAGGTTGAGATGTGGGTTGGCTTTTGAATATTCTTTGGTATTTTCTGAATTGTGTTCCTTGGCTATGTTTCAGCTTTATAAGTGCCTTTATAAAAAATGCATTGAAAAATATTGCAATTTTACATGGGGGGAGTAAAATAAAAAATTAATGTGGTAATAGAACAGTTGACTACATTTTTCAAGAGTTAAAACTCATGCAGCCTTAAAATTGGAGGGCCTCCTCCTCCGTGCGAGACACCATCCTAAGTGTTAAGTGCGTTCCATACATGCTTTTTAATCCTTACTATAAAAAGCAAAGTACAATCCACGATCCTCATTTTATTCATGAGAAAGATCCAGAAAGGCTGTGCGAGTTGTGTCAAGTCATTTGTAAGCGGTCTCTGATTCTTTGGAGTGTTCACCAAATTTCGATGCTACAACACGGGAGACCCTCTCGATTTCAGTCCGCTGCAGGGCAGAATATACATTTGTCCAATTTAAAACAGGGATTCCGTTAAAAGAGTCTGTCCACGAGCTGAGATATTCCAGAGTGCTCCGCCATTATTTGGTTTGGTCACACTTCCCTTCCGAAGGGACCACATTCACTGTTTTCCTGTTTCCCAGTGTGGCTTCCAATAATTGCAACTAAGACTTTCAAAAGCTGAAGTCCCCCCCCCCTTTTTTTTACCAGCTAAAATGGATTTATTTGGGAATAACGGAGAATGATGATTCAGGACGTATCAAAAGCTGAAGTTTCTTACCAATTCATCCATCAAACACTTGGATGAATGATTTCCAACTGATTTTGAACAAAATACCACCGAAATTTAGAGACCTCATTTACAAGAAAAAAATGTCAATTCAGTATACGTTGATTTTCACAGGCTCAAACATTTCTAAAATAGGATGTTGAACAACAAAGAGAGAAAACCCATATCACTGTGCTCGAGAGCTTGTTAAGCTCAACATTCTCTGTCTCACAACAGTTTTGTAGTTTAGCTGCTCTGAAACCTGTTAAAAGTTGATGACTATGCCGCATTTTTTTTTTTTTTGGTAAGATTTTATTTATTTGGGAGAGAGAACACAAGCAGGGGGAGCAGCAGGCAGAGGGAGAAGCAGACTCCCCACTGAACAGGGAGCCCGACAGGACACTCAGTCCCAGGACCCTGAGATCATGACCTGAGCCGAAGGCAGACGCACTCCAGATACATCCTATTTAAAGCTCACTCTTGCTGAAAGAGTTTATCGTGGACTAGAAAAGCATTATAAAAAATAGGTAGCTACAGATTTCCACCACACGCTAAATTCATAAAGCCACTGTAGCAAAAACATTTGGCGTTCCCTCTACGCAGCTCAAACACCCATCACCTAGGATTTCCCTGATCCCAGACGACAGCCTCCACACCTCCCACCACCACCTGACAAAGCGGCCTCTGATCGCAGCTACCCCAGGGGCGGGCACCCTCCCTTCGGGCTTGACAGGGACGTCATCTGTTGGCTTTGGAAAGGGTCAGGCACAGAGAAGATCATTGCTGGTCTCTTCTCAACTTTAACGACATGATCAACTGCGTGCTCTGTCTGCTGCACTCAGTACCAAAGCAGGACCAGCTAGGGGTCCCTAAACGTATGTCTTCACGTTCTAATAAAAGAGGAAATAGTATCCTGTAACCATGACAACTAGTGGGCAATGCATGGGGGGGGGCGCTGAGGCAACAGGCAGCATGAGATGGTCCAGCCTAGGGCGAGCATCACCACGGGAGGATGGCGACAGATGGGGACAGATGGGGACAGGAGGGAGTAAGATTCCAATCTCCTTTTTATATTGTTTTGATTTTGAAACATGTTATCAATTTGAAAAGGTAGACTCAAAAAAGAAAAAAAGCAAGAGCTTAGGGGCACCTGGGTGGCTCAGTGGGTTAAGCATCTGCCTTCAGCTCAGGTCATGATCTCAGGGTCCTGGGATCGAGCCCCGCATCGGGCTCTCTGCTCAGCAGGGAACCTGCTTCCCCCTCTCTCTCTGCCGCTCCCCTCGCTCTCTCTCTCTCTCTCTCTCTGAGAAAGAAAGAAAATCGTAAAAAAAAAAAAGCCAGATGTTAAACTGTATCAAATGCCAACATCTGTTTATCTAAAAAGAAAACCTGCCACCCTACAATTTCTTTTTAAAACAATGAAAAATCTGAGGCCCCTCAAATTTGACTTGTAGTCAGTGAAAAGACAAAAAAAAAAAAAAAAGAAGAAGAAAATTGTTTTATTATTCCAAATAAAATATTTTCCAACTTGCTGTAGAAGAGAAGGTTAGGAATACGGTATATTTATAATAGTTCAACACAGACACTTGGCTAAAAATGAGTAGCGAACGTACACGTTCGGACCATAAAAATTCCCGTCAGACCTCACTGCGAAGAGCAGGGTGACCAAGGGGCCCAGGAGTCATGCATTTGCCACGCTGTTGCCAGGATGCCTTTGGGGTAGATTCCTAGAATCGGGGCTGCCGGGCCAAAGGCCAGCTTCTCAGGTCATTGCGCTAGATGTCAGCAGACCCTTCCCGGGGGCTGTGCGCTCCCGCAGCGATGCGCGAGAGCTTGTGGACCCACAGAATTACCAGCGGAGTTTGCTGTCCGACCGTCGCCGAGAAACGGCACCTCAGTGAGTTTGCATTTCTTTTACTATGAGGGAGATTATTTTCATATAATTAGGGGCCACTGTGGGCTTAACGCCCCTGCCCGTGCCCCTAGCCCTGCTCCAGGATGCATGCTTGCCGCCAGGTCAGGCCTGGCCCTTGGAGGGTGGGTGACAGCAGCTTTTTGGGGAAACCGAAGGGCTGGCTCCCTCCAAGTGTGGGCTTTGAAGGCGAGTGGCAGAGGCGGTGTAGAAACCCACAGTGAAAAGCCCTGGCGCCCCCCAGACTTGTTTTATCCTAAGTCCCGTGCACAGAAGAGAAAACCTTCAGCTGCCAGAAGTCTGGAAGACATCAGCAGGTGTATCCAAAGCGAGCTCGCAGCCTCCCCCGGAAAGGCGTGGTGTCCGCTGAGCAGACAAATGAGACCCCCCTAACCCCCTCCCAATGAGTCACTTGCCTGAGTGATGTCCCCAGCTGGGTTTTCACAGCCAGGAAACAGCAGCTGCTGCACTAGAACATTCCACACTGCTGACAGCAGCTCTCCTGCTCCCCGCACACTGTTTTCTGCCATTCTTACTGAGAACCCAACATGCTCTCTCTCTTTGCATTACTTATACTTGAGGCTGCCCTCATGTTCTGAACTAGGCATTACTGGGGACGCGATATGCATATTCATAAAGGCTCTCTCTGAATTCTAAGCCGAAGCTTCGAGGTCAGAAGCAGAGAGACGTAGGTATGTATGGTTGGGAAACACTCCCTGTAGGTCCCAGAATAAAAAAAAGAAAGAAAGAAAGAACAGATTTTCTTGTTCCTAAACTGCACAATACTCTCGTGACACAGCACAGGCGAGCGTCACTCCATTTCACGACTTCTTAACTGAATGCAAGTTGTTGGCCTGAAATACACAAAAGTCGATCGGAAACGCAGTCAGCAAACCATTGCTCTGTTCATCAGAGCTCACGAAATAGACACTCTTCTCTCAACTCGAAGGCTCGAAAGTTTTTGTTTTGCCGCTAGGAAAGATGGAAGGGCTTGTGCCTGACTCGATGGAACTTACAATCATGAAAAAATAGGTTGCTTTTCGATTCAATTCCTGCATTGGAGTTGGCTTTGTTGCCCAGAGTAACACACAAGGAATAGCCATTAATGTGCCTAATGAGGATTCTGCTTCATTTCACTTGGTGAACTAACACGACACGTTTTCAGTACATATCAGTACGTTCAGGGGCGCATGCGTGGCTCAGTGGGGTAAGCGTCTGCCTTCGGCTCAGGTCGTGGTCTCGGAGTCCTGGGATGGAGACCCATGTTGGGCTCCCTGCTTGGAAGGAAGTTTGCTTCTTCCTCTCCCTCTGCCCCTCCTCCCTGCTTGTGCTCTCTCTCTCAAAAAAATAAGTAAATAATCTTAAAAAAAAACCCATACGTAAATGTGGTGGGCACTTACTACTGCCGAGATTTTTAAAAAATTATCAACATTTTTCAAAAGGACACATGCCGAATTGTTTACCAGTAATAGTTACCTTTAAGGAGTGGGTTTGGAGAAAGAGAGAACATTCATTTTTGTTTCTTTTCAGTGATTCTCCACTGTCCACATCTGCCAAAATGAGGATGCATTAATATTTATAATAGGGGCACCTGGCTGGCTCAGTCGTTAAGCATCGGCCTTCCGCTCAGGTCATGATCCCGGGTCCTGGGATCGAGCCCCGCATCGGGCTCCCTGCTCATCGGGAAGCCTGCTTCTCCTCCTACTCCCCCTACTTGTGTTCCCTCTCTCGCTGGAACGAAAATAAATAAACAAACAAATAAATAAAGTATTTAAACATTTTTTATAATAAAAGAACGTTTGGAGATTTTAATTGCCAAAAAGATGCCCACCGGTTATGAGCGGTGCCAAATAAATGAGCAAAGGACAGGACGATTTGAGGGTGGGACAGTCTAGGAGGGCTTCCTGGCAGAGCCTGCGGAGGGAGAAGTTGGGGAAGGCGGAGCGAGGCCGGGTCTGGGCCAGGCCCCCAGCTTCTGGCCTGTGGTGCCTCCCCGGGAAGCCCGCTGTGCACCTGAGTGAGGGACCACCGCCCCTTCTTAATTCACTTGGCGGTTTCCCGGTTTGACACCTAAGATGGAAAAAAATATAAAATATCATAAAAGGGGCCATTTTCAGGTCCACTTGCTCTTCCCAGGGGCTTCGTATGAGTTACGTGTCTGGCTCCAATCCACTCCTGCCACGTGACTCTGGAACCACTTGTGTTCGCGGAGGGGAAGCATGATTTTACGGTCTGGAGCGAGCTGGGGGTGCTCATGGTCGAGCTGGGCGCACCCAGATACAAGACTAGCCTGCTCCTCGGGTCACTGATACAGCTGAGCCCAATCAGCGTGGTTTTCTTTTTCACTTTGGGGACCTGTTTTGACATTGATGAGCGGGACCCACAGTTTCTAGTCGGCTGCTTTTCCGTAGGAACCCTAGGAGGTCCTGCAGACCTTTGTGGGGTGCCCGGGGCTCCCGGCATGGGATGGGAGTAGGGTAGCAGCGCAGACCTGTGCTCACTCCCGCCGTTAACGAGCTGGGAGGCCTGAACTGGGGCCCGAGGTCTACACAGAGGCCGCGTTGGTGGGAGGGAAGTTACCTCCCGCGTGGGGACTGCCTTTTAGCTCCGGCGGTGCTGTTCGCTGCAAGGGGTGAAGGCTGGGCCCGGTCTCGCTGGCTTGGGCGGATGTCTGCTTCCCCGCTGCAAAGCCTGGCTCAGTAGGACCCCAGGGGAGCCCCTTGGTCGCCTCTCTCGGTGGGGGGAGCGGAGCGCGGAGCGGGGAGCAGAGGCACCTGTCGCATTACGTGGAGCCCTCCCCATCCACCCCTCCTCCCAGCGCAGGTGCGCTTGAGCACCTCCCTGGCTCCCCGCCCCCCCCCCACGCTTCCCACCTCTGCTGCCCACTGTGGGCCCCCAGCTCCCACCGGGGGTCTGCGGAGGGGCGTCTAGGGCTCTGAGATCGCGCACAGGTGGTCCCTAAGGAGGGAGATGCGCTGGCTGCAGCCGGTCCTGGCCTCCAGGGACCCGGGCGAGGGACGCGGCTTCCCTCCTCCCCTCGCCCGGTTCCCGCCAAAGCCCCTGACTTCTCACGGCGCCCTGGACCTCCTGTTCTGCAGCCGGGGCCACACCTACACGTGGGGGCTGGCGACCAGTGACCGACCTCGGTCCGGCACAGATCCGGGAGCGGCCACCAGGTGGCTTCTCCGGACACCAGGCCGGCGGGGGACCCCAAGGTTTTCTGTGTTAGATGCTTGCCCAGAGCCACACTGCTAGCGTGTGACAGAGCTGGGGACAGAAGCTAGCTCACGGTACCGGAAAGGCCTGCCGGCCGGGGAAGGACCTCCGCGGCCCCCGTGGGCTCTGAGCTCCCCGCGGGTCCCAGTGCAGCCCTGTCCCTGCCCCTGCCCCTGGTAATCCGGCGGGGATGCAGCGTCCCAGGCCCCACCTTGGGAGCGAGCAGGAGCCCCGGCCTCCCCGGGGAGAGCCGCCCCCTGCGAAGCCTGGCAAGGAGCGGTCCTTCCAGGCGTGGGTGGACGTGCGGGCCGTCTGGGCCCCGCCGCCACGAGGTGAAGCCAGTCCGGGGACTGCTCTGCCATCCGGAGTTGCTTTACTTTTCCTGCAGCAGAGATTCCCAGCCTTTCACCCGCTTTCTCCTGGTTCCCAGAGATCCCGCAGGCCCGCAGGCCGCTGGTTCGCATCCCGGACTCGGGAGGACCGCTGAGGAGCTTAAAAAGGTAGAACAAAGCACACAGGACACCCTGTGTCTGTGTCCCAAAGACTCTGGCGCAGGGGGCCTCGGGCTCCCCAAGGAGGTGTGCTGCGAGGGCCACCGCCAGGGACACAAGTCCCAAGAACACCACAGGGCTGGTGGAGGGGGTATTCCATAGCAAGAGCTTCTAACTCAGCCGGAGAACCCCGGGGGCGCGGGGGGTGGGAGCTGTGCCAGTCTCCACCCCATCCCTCAGCTCATGAGGGATGTATTTTTGTCTTAAAATTAAATGTCTAATATGGTAGGTATCAGTTGATACTGGCCTGAAAGAGACAAGCTCCTTGCGGGGTGGGGGGCTGCCCTAGGTAGTTGTAAAGGGGCTCCCGAGGCCAAAAGGTTTGGCAACCCCGGCTGGGATCTAGGATGCAAGTTTTTCCTTCAAGGCCAGGGAGCACTGGCCTAACCCACTCCCTGGGCGACGAGCTGTGATGACCGAGGGGGGGGACCTGGGGAGCAGGTTCTCGCCACCACTGGGAATGACGGGGCCTGACGACCAGAAGGCCGGGGACAAAAGCGACCAGTGGCCTGTCCGGGATACGGACCGCAGCAGGAGACTAACGCGCAACCCCGACTTCCTCCAGATGCTTCCCGACGCGCAAAGGGCCTTGCACCCCCGAGGGCTCTGGGACTCGCCGGCTATCTTCCCTGTCTTCCCCCCCGACAGCCGAGGTGGCTTTTGGGTCCTTTTGGGTCCTTCCAGGAGGGAACTCGCCCCGTCCCGGACCCACTCGGGAGCCCAGCGCGCTGAGCGGTCCTTCCCTCCCCGTCACCACCTGGCTCCTGAAATCAGAGACACCAGCACACGGTTGTCATTCACTTTTCCGCGTACTTTATTTGTTACAAACATACAATTTTTAAATATAGACTGTAAAACTCCATTTGCAAAATCTGCTATGGTAAGGAGTGCACCCCAGCAGTAAGGATTCTTCAGCTTTTGTCTGTGTTTCTGTCAGTTTTGCTAGTTAGTGGTCAACACGGGACCCGCCTGTCACAGGCCTGGCGGAAGCTTCCGGCTGTGCCCACGGGGCAGCCTCGCTCGCGTCCACGCCGCCCGGCGCCCCAGCTTCCGCCTCCGGGCCGTGAGCGCAATAGCCCGTCTACACTCTGCTTCTCAACGGTTTCCAGGAAGTGTGATTTCTGTTCGGCACTGCACCGGGCTCATCTGAATCGCCCACGCGGCTGTTAAAGTGCATTCTTCTTTTAAAAAATAAGAGGAATAATCTTTACTCTTTAACCAAGGTACTTAAAAAAATGAACTTTTTGGTCTCTCAGCAGATATTCCCAAGTTGATCCTATCGCTACAAATTTTAGTGTTCTATTTACAAATATTTATAGGGTTACAGGTGGAGGGGACCTTATAAAATTAAAGGTGCGGCTTCTCTTGAAGCAGAAATCAGTTCTACAAATTCATACACAGGAATACACACTTGGTTTACAACGCACAAGCATGTGGGTATTTACACAGAGACTGAAGACGCCCCCAGACCCCTTTTTAAGTACCTAGTTGTCCGTCTAGATCAGGAAGCTCGGTCTCCTGTCATCAAGATTTGGTTTTAAATCATTTTAAACGACTTCTGCAGAGTCTCTATGGGCAGGACATCAGTCCCAACTTTGGAGTGAACCGTCTAGTCTAACGAAGCCCCCGGTGATTATGACCGGCGCTGCGGGTCCCTGCAGGATGGAAGGTGTGCTGTCTGCAGACTCATCAGAAGACAAACGGACTCTGAGAAATGATCCTGGGAAAATATTTGCATGAAGGAGCAAAAGGAAGAATACATCCCCACTAACTGTTCAAATGCACCGATAATCTTAGTTACCTTTCAGATACTGATGATCATTCAGAAAGACCCCAAATAACACTCTCCTGCCACCGCAGCAGCTTAAACGAGACTCGAGAAGTATGCCCCATGCTTGGACTTTTGCTCCGCCTGCGAACTTCTCGGAATCCAGAGAGCTTTTGCGCGCGGAGGTGACCTGCAGCTTTAGGCCTCGTATCGGAGCGCTGAACAACAACCCCCCGATCCCTGCAACACACCGTGCTTCGTTGAGAATCCCGCCCTGCAATTTTCTTGGGCCTCTCCCTGCAGCTGTATGTCCCTGAAAAGGGAATTTAAAAAGGGAAGGAATATCCTGCTTGCCATTCTGTTTCCAACCAGGTTTTTTTTGACCTAGCCTGATCTTACGACACCAGGTAAGACGGGGGATGGAGAGTCTGCTGCTGGACCTCCTGGAGGCAGGAAAGACAGACACGCTCGGGTCGCCTGCGATCTGCTCGCTCGCACCCGGGCAACGCGAAGGGGATGTCCCGCTCTCCCTCAGCAAGACGGCCCCACAGGTCACCCGACAGACACAATGGACCCTCTCTTATCCGTGTCGGTAGACATTTCACACACAGGGCACTCAAGATTTGCTCCTAGACTCACGATCTCAAGCTCGTCAAAAGTACGCTCATGCTCCTTCATCAGACCGTCTGTTAGAACCACCTACGGGGGAAAACCGCCTCTTGGCTTCAAACAAAGCTCTGCCCTCCGGCGACGAGGGGCCCGCGGAGCAGGGAAACTACCCACACGGGGTCTGCGCTGTTTGACCGTGGCTTTACCGCTCCCGGTCCACACATCTAACTCGAGAGGCAGGAGTCAGATTTGCAAACAAAATGGAAAAGATGGAGAACAAGGGTGATCACACCGACGGCATATTCCCTGTCTCCTCGGGGAATACAGAATACATTCATAGAAGTCCTACTTGGTTCAAGGGCAATGGGTATCATCTGGAACTTGCCAGAGTGATAAGTCTTCATGATACACCTTTATTATTTTTTCGTTTTCCAAATCGGATTTTCATCCTGACAACTGGACCACATTTATTGAAAGAACGGTCTGTTAAATCCATCAGTAATGAAACTTCATTTTAAGACAAGGGCTGGGAGCAGTGACTTTAAATCGGGAACTGGGATAAATAAACTCACCGTCCCCGAGTGTGAGCTCTTAAAACTTTTGGGGCGGGGGGGGGGGGGGATTTGAAAATCAATGACTTTGCTTTCCTAGATTTAGACACTGGGCAAATGAGGTTCTCGTTTGCCATTTCTGCCCTCTATCTGCAATTTCAAAAACGGGGCACTGACATGCACCTTTTAATTTTGTATCTGTATTTTTCTTAAGGTAAATGTGGTTTCCTTTCTTTTCTCTTTTCTACAACCTGTCCCCCAGGCCACCCACGTGCCCACTATCCAGTTTATTCAAGGGGGATAGTATACGTTTAGGAAGACAGCTCATGGATTTACAGTACGCTAAAACCAACCCTGAAAACTGATAATCTCATTCACTTACTCTAACTTCAGTGCTGTTGTTGACAGGAAAAAAAAAAAGTTACCTTAAGGCTTAAGGGAAAGTAACTTATTAAATTGTGAATGCAGCATTGTTTACTCTCCCATCGATTGGAAGCTAGCAAAATGCATTCTGGATCAATAATACAAACTTCCTAACATTAGCAAAGATTTTCACTCTTCTTATACAGAACAGTATTTGTAAGCAGATTATCTAAGGGAGCCTGAGAAACCATGATCCACATCACACGAAGATACCATGAATTTCATTATCAAAAAGTGCTTTATCTTTGAGAAATATGTCGGGGTTCCAATGGAAATATACAATGTAAGATCACTCGACACTTTCTCAAGTGAAGTACAAAGCGGTAAAGGAGCAAAACAATGGGAGGCTCTGCTCTCTGAACAGGCCTCGTGCATGTGACTTTTGGGGTGTGTTACATTAAAATTGTTTTAAGAGTTAACAGTGGGATTTTACACCACTCTATTCTAAAACCTGAGATTGGACACCAAAGCAGTCAACTTTGTTACTTATCAGAGCAATTCTGATCCTTCCTAAAAATAGAAGACAACTCAATTGAATTGATAACTCCAGGGTCAAAAACCGCGACCTTTCCCCAGGCGGAAAGGAGCCAGACCACACGCGCATCGGACGCGAACAGTGGCACGAGCAAGGCCTCTCGGTGAGTCACCTTTGCACCCGCGAGGTCACTTCCCACCTTCCCTCTCACTGATCAAGGCCACGCTAATTGCAAATGAATATCTACTGAGAGATCAGTTGTGCATTGGACAAAGTACCATAACTGGGTTAAAAATGAAAACAAAATGTACAGTGAAGAATACTTCTGTGCATGGCTTACACACTCAAGCTTCTCCCTAAGGCCGTCCGCCTCCACAGCAAGGCGGACGCCAGGCAATAGTTACGTCTCGATACCTTGTGCAGGTCACTCTACCCTCCAGTAGAGCCAGTCAAGGTCACACGGAACAAAGCATCCTCAGCAACTACGCGCCTGAAGTGTGCAGCCGTTTTCAGACCACTCAATATGAGGGCATTATTATAACCAGCCTCTTCTGCCCACAACCCTGCATTTTTTCAGATAAGACAGGACAACTGTTTTGTTTTGAGAAAAGTGAAGCTTGCGTCTCTTTGAAAGACCTGCAATTTACTGCCAGGCGAGGGAGGGGCCGGAGGGAGGGGGGGGCTGCCCGCGCCCCCCTGCAGCCCCCCCAGCCCCTCCGCCGGCAGGCAGCAAACCGTTGTGGAAAGTGACCTGACAAGTGGCCGTGTGTGCGCCACGGCCACAGCCCTTCTGACCGACTCCACGCCTCCCACGGCAGCTCAGGGTGTCTGCGTTTCCCATCGGGTTTCCACTTTGAGTTTTGGGTGCCATAGAGATTCACGTGGCGCTCTGTGCAACATGTGCACGGAAGGCTTTCTCCGCGGACGAGCACTGCCCCGCTACTGAACCAGAGTGGGGACAATAGAAACCACCACGAGGCAATGGCGGGATCTTGCCGCAGAGTTTCGCTCTTTTGATTCAACCGTTCCTGCGATCGGACTGCTCGCGTCCGGAACGGCACTGGCTTGAGAAACACTCTACCAATGGTCGCATTGCAAAAGGAATTTTCGCTCCCCACTTCTTAGAAATTGTACTGTTTCGAACATGTGACTAGCTGGGATGTTTGCCAAAGTGGAAGGACAAGCTCTAAATCACTGTTCGTAGTACAGGATGAAAACCAGAACAAAAAAAATCTGCTTGTTTCCCAGAGTCCGTAATGCCATTTTCTGACTGGAATTAACAGATTTTCTTTGCTAAGCGCTGTTTCTGAACGAGTTCTGAAATCCGGCCTCGTTTACAGGCCACACATCAAAAGAGCAGCCTCTCTGCTCCGCGGATTTCTATTGCCCCAGAACAGTGAGTGGAATGAGGGTCAGTGAAATGCTACGACTAATCCACACCCTTCTGTAATCTTCCTGCAGTGAGAAGGGAGGCCGGGAACCATCCCCTGCAGGAGAAACAAACCTTTGAGATTGGTTAAGACTTAAAAACCCACCACTATGACGTTTACCACTTAATCTTACATAGGCAGGTCAAAATTTTAATATAAATTACTTTTTCCAACACATAGCTTATGCATTCTTGGCTCCTTTTTTTGGAGGATTCTCAAATTGATATCTAAAGATTTACATATGATATATTACTGTTACATGGTCTAATGACTAAGAAAATTTCTCTGGTAACCAAAGCTGATGCCATATATGGTAGTGCTCTTGGCATATACTCTATATGCCTCAGCCCACTTCCACATTCTTTCTATTCAGCTAATTATAGCTTAGTAGCCACTGGTGAAGGATTGTGAAGACCCTGTCATTTCTATAGAATAGAAAGGCAAGGCCAGTTACTGCAATTCAGCCAAACAAAAAGAAAAGAAAAAATACACCAGCCCCTTCCAAAGGGGAGGTACTGCACCTTTGCAAAACCCAACTGGCTCACTGCAGCTGAGCGACAGAACCGCCACTGAAGCGAGACGAGTTGGTCTAAACAGGAATTGTACACGGTGTGAAAATGAACAGGTCACAGCACTTAACGGAGAGCTGCAACCTGAATTTTCCTTGCTGCCTCAAAGTTGGAAACTGAAACAGTTTCTGCAAGCCTAATGCTAGCTTCACGGCGCGCCTTTCCTAAAACGGCCTAGGGATTTGTTCTCCGCAGCAAAGAAATCAACACTCAAAACACATAGGTCAATACAGCAGGACATTATTGAAAACAGCTGCCTTGTGGTACAAAATACAGTACGAGTATATACGGATGTCATTAAAACATCAAAAATACTATTGCTCCCATACAATTTAGGAAACATTCTTTGCGACGGAGAAAGTTTTTTAAAAAAAGGAAAAGCTTTAAAAAAAATCTGTTTAAAAAGTCTACTGTGGAGGATGAGAGTAGAGAAATAGTCTGAAAAGGGCACCAATGTTTGTGGCTCTTCCACTATTTTTAAAAAAAAAAACCTAAGATCAACAGTATTCTGAATCATAGTCTAATTTTTTAAAAAAGCCTAATTTTATGTACAGTTCTTTCCCTCCCTCTCGGCCACGATGCATGAAGATGACCTTTTTGTAGATTACTTATTTCCCAATAAATACAAAAAGATTGTATAGATTGAATAATACCAAACTCAGATAATAAAGGGTATGCAATAAATTAAATGGCAGCTCAGATAAAGGGCAGGCATGCAGTTAAAAGAAAAAAATACTAAGATTGTGGAGGTGGGGTTACTTGCCTCCTGGTTGAGAAGGTGTCGCACAAAGAATACCTACAAACTTTGGAAAGAACGTTAGCTCCCGTTCAATTCAAAGTCGCCTAGGTCTGTGACACTTCTAGGAATACCTTGGTGATGGGGCGGGATTAACTTGACTAGTAAAAATCATTTCTACTGAAAATCCATTTAAAATATAGAAGAGGCGATCCTTGAAAACCCCAACTTTTATTCTTGAAAAAACAGCTGGATAAACTGGCGAAAGCCAGTCTGTTGAAATTTCAAGATGGTATAAAAATGCTTCCAGGGCATAGTCAGCATTTGCACATTCCCTTCATCTCCATTCCGATGGATTTCAGCTTCTAAGGGGCGCACTGCTCCAATCACTCATCCATCATTTGCCAACTTTGATCGGGAGGTACTGAAACAAGGGCTCGAGTTCTTAAAAATTTACTTTAAAAAGAAAAGATGCTGCTGGAATTCTGGACCTGAGGATCTTTAGTATTTCAACAAATCCACAGACGGAACTGAAGGTAGGTGAAGACTTCAGTTTTGGTTATTTCCAACTCTTCTGTGAGGACGTATATTCCATTAAAGCTCAGGCTTGTAGCCACACTGTTCCTTTTGTAGGTATCTTCAAGTTTTACAGTTGAAAATCCAGCCAACCAGTGGCCCAAACAGCCGAATTAACCATAATTCAGTGGCTCAGGCGAAACAGCCACAGGGACCTCTCATTCACCCCTAAGCCATCTCTTGGTAATGACCTCCGTGTCTACAGACCGGGGGAAGGACTTTAGTGAGCAGCAACTAATCCACTCAAAACAGTCCTTCTTGTGCTTGATGCCAGATTTCTTCCCGTGCCTACCTCAGCAACCCCCAATGTAAAACGGCTCTTAGCTCGGAAAAAAAAAAACCTTGGCCAACTCCTAAAATCCTTTAGGAACAGATTCTAGTTGAAGGACTGACATTTGAATCCCTTTGCATCCAGGAAAACAATGCCACAAAGAGAGACAAGGACATTGGTTCAGGTTCCACGCAAAACCACTTTAGATAAAATGGACCCAATTTGTTTCTATATTCCGTGGTGGCTTCTTGAATTCTTCTTCTGCCCTGTCCAGGATTATTTAAAGTCGCACTCCTTTTCATGAAACCTGTACCCTCAGAACGGGGCAAAGACCAAGGCCTCTCTCTTCTCAAGAATTCCACGAAGACCTATATCCAATATGCTGATTTCAATGGAGGTGAAGAGATTGACCCCACACCAGTGAGGTCAGGAGAGATCGTCAGGCCAGGACAAATGCAGCTGTCATGGACGGGTCTGGGGAACTCGAGTGTTCCCTGGCCCCGGGCACGCGAGGATCTGCCCCCCTGCAGGGCTACCCTGACGGGGTCACAAGCCCCAGCTGGAAACTACGGAAACCAAGACGATTTTGCTTAGGTTGTCTCCTCTTTGCAGGCTGGTCAGTTCCTTGGAACTTTGCTGCTTTTCTCGAATCGTCCGCGACTGTTCTTTTGTGGTTATTTCTCTTAATGAACTGTATTATTTTTTAACTTTGTGTTCTCCCGACGGGGCCTCCTTGCTCCGCCTCCACTAGCTCCCTGGGGATGAGCAGGAAGGGGGCTCTCCAGCCAAGGGGACCGTGGTGTGGTGGGGCGGGAGCGGGGGGCCCATCGGGGAAACGGCGCACTTCAATCCTCGTCCACCTCCTCGCCCTCCGACTCGTCCCCACCGCGTCGCTCATACAGCTTATCCCTCTGCCGCTCCTGGATCTCTTTCATCTCGTCCGCGTACCGGCAAAAGGCGCCCCCGAACTTGCCCCAGGCCTTGAAGGGGACGGTGATGGCGTTGCGGTAGGACGGCTTCACCTCGCTCACGCGCAGGAACACGCCGTACTTGTTGCAGCCCACGTCGAAGAAGAAGCGCTTGGAGTCCACGGTGATGGAGGTGCCTTCTGGGAGCTCGCCGTACAGGCCGCCGCCCGCGCCCCCCGCGCTGCCGCCCACGCCCCCCGCCAGCTCGTCGTCGTCGCCGCCGTAGTCGTCGATGAGCTTCGCCAGCGCGTCCCGGAACTCGATGAGGCCCTGCGCGGGCAGCGCGATGGTCTGGCCGCTCTGCAGGCCGCCGGGCCCGGGGCCGCCGCCGCCGCGGTTGACCGTCTGGCGGATGCGCAGGAAGCGGCCGCGCTGGTTCTCCTTGAGGTCCAGGTAGTACTTGCGGTTCTCGCGCACTAGGAACTCGCTCTTGAGCGCGCGCCGCGGCCCGCCGCCCTCCTCGGCGCCCGCCGCGGCCGCCGCCACCTGCTCCGGGCTGCTGGGGCCCAGCTGCGCGTAGTGCTCGATGAAGTCGCCCAGGTAGTCGCGGAACTCGGCGGCCACCGCCATGGACAGCGTCAGGCGGCTCTTGGAGCCCCCCGCGCCCACCTCGGCGATCTTCAGGAAGCGGCCCTTCGCGTTCTGCTTCACGTCCAGGTAGAAGCGCTTGTTCTGGATGTCCAGCCGCTTCGAGGCCAGCTCCTGCGTCTCCTGCTCGCCTCCGCGGGCCGCGGGCTGGAAGCCGCCGGGCCCGCCGCCGCCGCCGCGCTCGCTGCCGCTGTCGCCGTCCGCCATCTTCTCGGCCGCCGCCGCCGCCGCGCTTCGGCCGCCGCCGCCGCCCGCCCCGCTCGCGCCCGCCCTCCGCCCTGCGGCTCGCTCTCCGGGGCCCCCAGCCTCGCCCGCCGGCTGCTCACGCGCTCCCGCCGCTCATCGCCGGCCACCGCCGCCGCCGCCCCCCATCGCCCCGCGCTGCGCTCCGCCCCGCCACTTCCGCCCGGCTCGCGCCAGCTTCCGGCGCGTGCCCCCTGACGCCACCCGCCCCGCCCACACGTCCTCGCGGCCGGAAGCGCCGCGCGCCACGGCGGCGGCGGCGAAGCGCAGCACAGTGACGTCACGGCGCGCAGCGCTCTGGGAAGGGGAGAGAGTCCCGGGGGAGGGAGAACATCCCAGAAGGGGGAGGGCGGGGGAGGGCGGGGGAGGGCCGGGGCCGTAGACGGTGTGCGTCCGGTTTGCGGTCGCGTGTCTCCTCAGTGCCAGACTCGTCGAGATAAGTGCACTTCCTTGTAGGAACTGCGGTTATAATTGTGGCGGCTTCTAAAGGGAGAGGCATTCAAGGAGGGAGGATGCCGGGGTTATCAGCAGTCAGAACAAAGCTGACCCGGTAGCGTTGCTGGGCAACGGCCTGGGAGTGGCGGGCGCTCCGCGTCACGTGGGTGCGGTGACGTCATCGCTGCGGGCCGGAGGGGAGGGGAGGGGAGGGGGCATGGGGGGCGCCGCTCTCTGTCCGCCGCCCTGTGTGCGCGGGCCGGTCCGGCGGCAAAGTGTCGGGTCCGGCGGCAAAGTGTCGGGTCCGGCGGCAAAGTGTCGGGCCCGGGGAGGACGTGGGCCTCTCCGGGCGCCGCACCCCGTTTGGCCTCCGTGATAGGTGCCCCCGCGGCCCTTCCCTGAGGTCCTGCCGGCCGCCCCACCCCGCGGCTCCTCGCTCAGCAGCCTGGCTCTGACCAGCCGGGCTCTGCCTAATGAGTCCGAACGTGGGCTTTGGGTTTGGCCGTAGGATCTTTTCCCCTTTCATGTATTTGATGATCACGTGTTTTTCAGACCGTTTACAGTTTGTTTTTTTAAACATGTGATTACATCATGCTTTACGTTTAATTCTCGTTTGTGATATATTTTGGTGCATCCTGTGAAGCAGAGAATCTAAAAAATTTCCTTCAAATGGCCAATTGTCCCGGTACTATTTATTGAACAAGGACAGATCTTGACAGGTGGAGATGGATGTAGATTATTTTGGGCAGAGGCAACACATGTTCCCAGATGGCAAGAAGTCTGGTTTGGCTGGAGCCCAGGGTCTGCGAGGAGGGGGTGGGGAACATCACAGCGGGAGGGCCTTGACCTCTAGGCAGGGGCTTAGACTTGGCAGGGGACGGGGGACGGAGCTGTGTGAGCAGCAGTGCGACATGTGTGTCTGCTCTGTAGTTGGAGGAGGTGACTCATGGCACAGGACAGCCTGGCAGGGTCCATTAGGAGGCAACAACTGTTGCAGACCGAAGGGAGCAGGGACGGGATGTGGCTGGTGGAGAGGGAGGGAGCATGTGGGGCCTTTGGGGCAAGAGAAGCATCAAGATTTAAAAATCAGATGTGGGAGCAGGCGGGAGGAGTCCACATTGATGTTAGAGTGCCCAAGGCTTCTGGGGAGGACCAGCTCTGGAGATGATGGGGAGCACTCAGCAGAGACCTCTGGGGTCCCATCCTGCAGATGTTAGGTGCTCCTCCCCCATGCAACTCACAGGGAATGGAGCACAAGGGGGCGACCTTTGGTGCATTTTTGGAATATCACATTCTTTCTCCAGAAGTTTACTTCTTCTCAGTGCCCTTAAACAGCTGCTGTGACTGCCTGTTGGTAAATCCAGCACAGATGCGAGCGGGTCCAAGTGTCAGGCGGCGGGTTACATTTAAAGAGCTGGCTGGCTGCCAAGGGAAGACATGTCGGCAGCTGTGGGACCCAGACAAGCTAAGTCGAGGAGAGGGGCAGCAGGGTTGGGAACCACAAGCAGGGCGGATCCAACCTTAGCTCCCAGGAGGCAGTGTAGAGGGATCAGGGACAGGCAGACAAGGTGGGACAAAAACTGAGGAGTCGGTGGTAGAATTCGTACCAAGCCTGCATGTCCACTGCCCACAGGTCCTGGGCATGGGCAAAAGTCATACAGCTCTAAGGGCTGGAGCAGAGATCCCTGCTCACATCGCAGTTCTAAATTCTCTCTCTCACGCCACCCTTTGGGGGGAGTATGCAAGCCAGATGTCCCAGTGCTACAGAGTGAATGTGGGTGGGGGAAGGACGGCGCCCAGCAAACGGAGGCGTCCGGCTGCCTTCCACAGGCCTGAGCCGGCTCCGAGGCTGGGAGCACAGAGGGCAGTGGTCATTCAGTGAGGACCTGCAGTGGCCGGGAGATGGGCGCAGAGGGAAGGGCTTGGCCCTGGCAGGTGAGCAGGGAGAGCGGACGAGAGACAGGAGCTTCTGGTGGGGAGGAGAGAAGATGAGGCTTTCCGCCAAAGGCTGCATCTGCTCCAGGCCCTGAGTGAGGCCGCCTGCTGAGGAGGCGGCTTGGGCGCATCTAGAATCCCCCCTGAGCGGCTGGTCTGCTCGAGGCTGGGGCAAAAGCACGCGGCTTCCTGCAGCCACTGTGAGCAGCTGGCGCTGGGCAGATGGCGGCGGGCCTTGCCAGGGCTGGGGACACACGCAAGGGACTGGGGCCCGTGGCCTCAGATGACCAGCCCTTCTCCCAGTTCCTGCTCCGCCCCCATTATTGTTCCTATTGAGCTTAAAACGGAAACAGAACAGTTCAAGAGTAGCACTCTTGACCCACATCCCCCAAATGCCAATATTGTAACACGTTTGTTTCTTCTCTCTTTTTTCTTCCCCCAGAGCCATCTGAGAATGAGGCAGACAGGATGCCCTGGTGTGGAGGGGCGCCCCCATCACGGGCGCTGGCACGGAGACTCCTGGCCACACCCCGCGTGCAGACGCGTCTCAGCGTGACGCTCTGGTCACGATCTCCAGCTGGCGCGCGTCAAAGCCTCCAGCGACGTCTTCTTAGTTTGTTGTTCGCGCACAAGTGAGAGAGATCGCTGCCTCCGGGCCTGGCAGAAGGCCCACACCTGCTGTCGTTCTGGGGACTTTTGTCTCCTGTGAGGTAGAAAATCAATTCCTGGCTCGGGTGTTGAGTTCCAGGCACAGTTTCTAGCCTTGGGGCTTCTCAATGCACTAGCTCTCCAGGATTCGGAGCTGCTCTCGGCCCTAAAACACAGCTCGGACGCTCCCCGAGGCTGGCACACAGCTGTACGCACAGTTGTCAAGCCCATGTAGCCTGCGCTCACCAGCATTGCCACTCGGCTTTGGGAGCCCCAGGAGAGGCGCGGTCCCCCCTGGGACCACCCCAGCCTCCGCTGCCCAGCACTGGGTGAGGGTGACGGCGAGTGGCTTCATTCCAGCTTCCCGGCCGCCAGCGAGCTCCCTGGACAGCGGGGAGGCCGCGTGTGCCGCCCGCGAGCTCCAGAGCGGCCTTGCCCCCCCTTGCCGGTGTGCGTCCTGGGTGTGTGCGGACGTCTCCCACAGGCGGCCCGGTCTGCGAAGACGCAGGCGCCTCAAACCCACAAATGCTTTTGTCTTTGGGGGAAATTATGTTTGTTGGACAAGAGAGACGAAACCCACAACAGAACCACCTTGAAAGGAACAGGATCCCAGGGTGCCCGGCTGTCTCGGTCGGTAGAGCATGTGACTCTGGGTCTCAAGAGTTGTGAGTTCAAGCCCCACATTGGCCCTGGAGCCTACTTAAAAAAATAAAATAGAATTGGGACGGCTGGGTGGCTCAGTGGGTTAAGCGTCCGACTCTTGATCTCAGCTCAGGTCTTGATCTCAGGGTTGTGAGTTCAAGCCCCACACTGGGCTCCACCCTGGGTGTAGGGTCTACTTAAAAAATTAAATTAAAAATAAATCCTTAAAACAAAAGGGAACGGGGTGCCTGGGTGGCTCAGTGGGTGAAAGCCTCTGCCTTCAGCTCAGGTCATGATCTCAGGGTCCTGGGATCGAGCCCCACATCGGGCTCTCTGCTCAGCAGGGAGCCTGCTTCCCCCCTCTCTCTGCCTGCCTCTCTGTCTACTTGTGATCTCTCTCTGTCAAATAAATAAATAAAATCTTTAAAAAAAAAAAAGGGAACAGGATCCCTAGAAATAGAATGTCAGAATTGTGGCAGCTGGTTATGCATACGCAGGCCTGGAGAGGCCATAACTAGGTCACTCGCGCCTTGAATGGAGGGCAGCCCCTCCTGGGGGACAGCAGAGCGTGAGGAGCCCCCTCCCAGCTGCTGGGGGACACGTTTGCCCTTTCCCAGTGACCCTACATCACCTGAGGTATCGCCACAGAGCCGGAGCAGCCGTCTTTTCTGGCTGCTCATTCCATCCAGAAAATCTTGGGGTTTTGCCCTCGCCCCAGAGTTTCCTGGGAAGTTTGCTTCTGCCTCCCTTGCACCTTCCAGAAGGCCGTCTGGCCCAGCCCCGGTCCCCTGCCTTCTGAGTCCGTGTGCCCTCGCTCAGCCAGCCTCCCTCAGGCTGGTGATGCCCAAGCCTCGGCGGCGCACAGAGCGAGGCCGCGTGATCGAGGGACCCGGGGGTGGAGATTGAGACTGACCCCGTGACCTTGGGTTACAGTGGTGCCCGTTCGAGCCCACGCTTTCACTCCACGAACAGGCGTGCGCACTCGCACAGACACGCGGACGCACGGATGTGGGCACGTGTCTCGTGTGCATTTCCTCAAAGCAGCAACGCCCCAGCAGCAGTGGGCGCACTGAGCACCAGCCCTTGGTTTCTCAATTCTGTTCTCTGCTGGAAGGAACCAGAGCTGCTGAAGAAAGGCCTGGCTCCGGGCCCGGGGCAGAGCGAGCAGAGGCTGAGCCTGGAGTCCTGGGGTCAGCAAGTGCTCAGGGTGCGAGGGGGACACCCCAAAAGGTCCTCGTGCTGGCCGGGTCTGGGACCACATAAGCCTCAGGTAACGACAGCAACGGACTGTCAGCCACTGACTCAGATCAGAATCTCCTGAGGCGAATAAGCGAGTGAGAGAAGGAAAGGCCTCCCCGAAGGGAAAAGGTAATGAGGAAAGATGAAATTCGAGAAACGTTTAGCGGCCAGCATAGTTACGATGGAGTAAAAAAATCCCCAGTGGACGTCGACCCCAGCGGGTGAGAGTTTGCTGAGTGAGGCGAATGTTCGCCTCTGTCCCAGTGCAGGTCCAGGCGGGACACACCCACAGCGGGACCCCGCGTCCCGCGTCCCCGGGGCGTCCCGCCGTGGTTCCCCCGAGAATCCCCCCGAAGAATGCCCATCAGGTAACGATACTGTGAGTTTCCTGGCTGTGACCGTGAACTGTGGCTGTGGCAGAGACCATCTTGTTTGGAGGAAACTTAACACCGAAACATCGGGAAGTGCAAAGGGCGAGGAGGCTGCAGTTTACAGAAGCACGTGCACAGTGATGAAGCCGCGGGGACAGTGTCAGCCGTGGGACAGTGGGCGGATTCTCGCTGGCCTGGCCACTCTCCTAGAGCTCCGCAGTTACAGCCAAATAAGAAGCAGAAAAAAGGTTCCGTTGGCAACGTGGTTTTTTTTTTTTTTTTTAATATTTTATTTATTTACTTGACAGAGAGAGAGAGATCACAAGTAGGCAGAGAGGCAGGCAGAGAGAGAGGGGGAAACAGACTCCCCGCTGAGCAGAGAGCCCGATGCGGGGCTCGATCCCAGGACCCCGAGATCACGACCTGAGCCGAAGGCAGACTCTTCACCGACCGAGCCCCCCAGGCGTCCCTGGAGTTATTACAACAGTATTAAGAACAAACGAATGATAAAAAGAGAGCCTGGTGCACGAAGTAATGTTAAGAATACGTGGTAAACCACAGATTTTGATGAATCCAATTCTGTGCCTAAAATAAAAATGTTACACATCAGTACATAGAGAATAATCTTAGTTTTACAACAGGAATCTACACACACAGGTGTGTGAATTTGCGTGTTTAAATTTGTGGAGGGAAAAGAAGAAACACAGATTCCTGCGGGGAGCCTGCTTCTCCCACTGTCCCTCCCCCTGCACACACACACACACACTCTCTCTCTGTCAAATAAATAAAATCTTAGAAAAAACTATTATAAAAGCTCTTTTTTAAAAGCATTTTATTTATTTATTTGATAAAGAGCAAGTAAGAGAGAATATGAGAGGGGAGAAGGTCAGAGGGAGAAGCAGACTCCCCACAGAGCTGGGAGCCCGATGTGGGACTCGATCTCAGGACTCCGGGATCATGACGTAAGCCGAAGGCAGTCACTTAACCAACTGAGCCACCCAGGCGCCCCGTAAAAGCTCTTGAATCACCAGCCATTTCAGGAAGTAGGACACTGACACTCACATCTGCCCTTCATTCCTCCCAGAGTCTGTCTCCCCACCTCTGAAATCCTAAATTATATAAAAAAAATTGTTTATTTTTATAACTTTGTAAGAAGGGAATCCTATTGTAAGAAGCAAATATCACAATAAAGCGAGTCAAATGAATTTTTTGGTTTCCCAGTGCATATAAAAATTCCCTTTACCCTGTGGGTCCTGTATGCAGTAGCGTGACGTTTAGAAAGAACCTACGTGCCTTAATTAAAACATCCTTTGCCTCTGAAGTAAACTAATTATCATCCGAGCTGGCCGTGAATCATCATCACTGACCAGAGATCACCACAGTGGATAAAATAGTAATGGAAAAGCTTGAAATCTTATGAGAATCACCAAAATGGGCTGCAGACATGAAATGAGCAAATGCTGCTGGAAAAAATGGTGCCCATAGACGTGCTCGACTCAGGTTTGCCAGAAATCTAAAATTTGTAAAAAAAAAAAAAAAAAGAAATGCAACATTTGTGAAATACAGTAAAGCAAAGTGAAATTAAATGAAGTGTGCCTGTGCGTATATATACAGAGAACACGAGAAAGCGAGGGAGAAATTTGTTTTAAAGACTTGCTCATACTGTTGTGGGCACTAGCCGCAGCTGGAGACCCAGCAAGGAACTGATGTTGCATCTGGAGTCTGAAGGCCACCTGGAGGCAGAATTCCCCCTCCCCCCCCACCCTTGACCTCAGTCTTTTCCTCTTAACACCTTCAACTGATTGGATGAGGCCCACCCACGTGATGGAGGATGATCTTCTTTAACCAGAGTCTGCTGATGTAAATGTTGGTCTCACCTAAACCATACCTTCACCCTGACATCTGGATTGGTGTTTGGCCAGATATCTGGGTGCCAGGGCCTGGCCAAGCTTTTCACTCCCCATCACGGTGTGAAGACACACGCGTTTCTTTGTCTAGCTGGAGTGAATCGTGTTCACTGGTGTATAAGACACTGTGGGGAAATGCCACCAGCCCGCGGCATCAGGGCCATGGCTGCTGTCACCAACAACCAGGGGACTCTGGAACTTGTTTCCTGGGCACACGGGCGGGGCTTGGCTCACGTGAACACGCAGGAGCCGTTTCCCGAGCTGTCGGGCCCGTGAGTGGCCGTGCTCATGCTCACTGTGGGGTGATGGCCCGTTGGGGGATCTCACGTGCACTTGGGGCTGACGGGGAGCTCCGTGTGTGTCCCCAGTGCCCACACTGGCTTCGTCTCTCCCGTCTGCGACTGCGGCTCATCTTCCCCTTTCTTCAGGGCGATGTTGGTGGCGGCCTGTGTGCTGACTTACCAGCACGCGACAAACACTGCAGTGCGTCCCCGGCTGTCAGCCCGACCCCGCACCCCAGTCCAGCAGCCATTGTGTTTTGATGGCGGGGTGAGGGCCCCCGGGGATTCTAACCGAGCGGCTGAGAACTCCGGGTCCCTCCCCGGTGCGCAGCGGCTGCTGGGTTTGAGTGGGGAGTAAAGAAAGTGCGAGTTTATTAGATAGCACGGGGCAGTCCCAGCAGGGCGGAGGGAGCAGGAGAAGAGGATGGGCCCAGGGAAGCTTCCAGCCTTCCAAACACACTGCCCTGGGAGCTGAGGGCCGCCTGGTGCGGGGAAAGCAGGTGTGGGGAAAGCAGGCCCGGGGACCCCCTTTGTGTGCACAGTGCCTTGGGGTCTGGCTACCCCTGTGTGGCCCCCTGGACAGCTTGCAGGCCTTGAGGCTGCCTCAGTTTTCACTGAGCCATCGCCACAGCCCAGCCTGCCCCGTCACCTCCCCCAGCAGCCCCCTGGGGGGCCCGGTGGCCCTCACACCAGCCCACGGGCGTTGACGGCTCTCTGAGCTTGAACCACTTTGCCTCGGGCTGGTCCTTCTGTCACGGTCGATGCCCTCACGCACTCTGTGGCTCTAGCTGGCTGTCCTGCTTCCGTGTCAGACTCCCTGTGGCCGAGACCAGCCTCCAGCTTCCCCAGGCCCAGCCCTGCTGTCCCCACTGTTGGAGGCTCAGCCACGCCATCTGCTCCCGAGGCACCTGCCATGGCTGAATTTACCTAAAAATGGAGCTCGACGCCGAGGGTCGGAGCCAGGGACCAGAGCCTTGAACGCGCCCTCGTTGCCAAAGCCTGGCCCTCTTCTGTCTTCAGCACAAAAGGGTAAACTCCCCCGGGTCCAGGGACCATACTTTCCCTCTCCCTCTTTCCAATCAATTCGCATTTTCCCACCTGCCCGTGGGGGAAGCAGCCAGAAGCCACCCTCGTGCCCCCCCCGCACCCCGTGGAGCTGCTTCTCTATTTGAGCCAAGTTTCAATTCAGGAGATGGAAAGACAGTTTTTTTCAAGTATCATTGATTAAAACCTCACTAAAATGTTGAAGGAAATTTAAAAACCAACAAATTTCACACATAACCCTACTGCCCCCCTGCACTGATTTCCAGCATTTTCCTTTTTCGGGTTCCCTTCTAGTCCTGGCGCGTCTCTGGTCTGGTTGTAGTTAGCGCGTGGTTATATATAGCGCACCCAGAGCAAACCGTCTCCGCCTGTTGCCCCCCGCTTCACTCTATGGCCTGAGGACGTCCCCGCAGCAGTCCAGCGCTGGCTTGGGGATTAGGGACTTTGCGCTCACGCCTGCGGCTGCAGATTCAGGTGTTTGCAGTGGTGGGTTCCATACTCGGAGCATCCTCGGGGCTGGGACACCGGGGTCACGGACGGCAGGCCGACACCTGCCTTTCCAAACTAACCTCCACGTGTGCGGTTCATCTCCGAACCCGCTCCCCCCGGAAACTTGAGATCTTTGTTTTCCTCTAAATATGGATTTTAAGAGGTTGGGATCTATAACGTTAAGGGGAACACTGGGTGGAGGCTCCCCAGTGCCCGAGTCCCTGACCGTGCGTCCTCCCAGACGGGGCTCCAGGCCCCTCCTCCGAAGTCTTGGGGTCCACACGCTGGACTCGGTCCCCTGCGTCTCTGGTGGTTTAGCAGCAGCCAGGGCTCCCAGGAACTCCTGGGGAAGAGCCAGTGGCTCCGGGACTCGGGGTCAGTGGCTGGGGCGGCACACGGCCCGAGGCAGGGCGGGCCTCCCACGGGGTGCTGGAAGTGACCTGGGTCCACCGGCCGCTGGGAGAGAGGCCGAGGAAGAGGCGCGTCCGCGAACACATCCTGGAGGGCGGAGGCTGCAGAGACGGGGAGGCTGCCCATCTGTCTGCTCAGGCCACGGAGGCCAACACCCCAGACCGGGGCCGGGGGGCCGGGGCGGGGCTGAAACAATGGCCATTTACTCCTCACATCCTGGAGGCTGGAGGTCCGAGATGCAGGCGTGGCAGGGCCGGTCCCTCCCGAGGCCTCTCCTGGCCGCGCGGACGGCCGTGTCCTCCCCGTGTCCTCCCCGGGTGGTCCCTCCCGCGCCTGTCTGTGTCCTGATCTCTTCTGATAAGGATGCCAGTCCTGTGGGATTAGGGCCACCCCAGTGACCTCATTTTGCCTCACTCACCTCCTTAAAGACTCCATCTCCAAACAGTCCTATTCTGGGGTCCCGGGGTTTAGGGCTCCAACATGTGGATTTGGGGGACGCGCTCATCATGGCTGTAACTCTGGGCACTCGGTGCATTTCTGAGCCCACATCTGCTGGGGCAGGGACTCGACCGTGTGCAGAACCCACTCAGCAGCCCACTGGTCTGGAGCGTCTGCCGTTGGAGGGGCCGTGGGGAAGGGGCTCCCCTATCTATACGTCTCCTAACTCACTTCTGCTTCAACCAGCCAGCAGCCCCCAAGGTTCCCACAGGGGCCACGGCTCGCTCTTCCACCTGAGAAGGCTCATCACGTGCAAGATCCTTCCACGGGGTCCCCTTC
Organism: Potos flavus; assembly: GCA_028534135.1. Classification (NCBI taxonomy): domain Eukaryota; kingdom Metazoa; phylum Chordata; class Mammalia; order Carnivora; family Procyonidae; genus Potos; species Potos flavus. The sequence continues at coordinate 99,080 of CM052887.1, read as the reverse complement.
GGGGGTAGGACGTGAGCCTCACGGCAGAGTTCGGGCGGGTTCCTGGGAAAAGCCAGGACCACACGGGCACAGGTCTTGGAGCCAGGCCCCCGGCAGCCTGCCACATGACCGTGGTGGGTGGGCTCATGGCAGTGACCCCTGGGCTCTCCAGTGGAAGGCGGGGTTGGCCTCCCCTTCTGCGCCCCCCAGGGGGGCCTTGGCTGGTTGGGGAGAAAACTCAGGGCAGAGATCCCCCAACAGATCTGAGCCTCGACAGCCTGCTTCTCATAAGAGTTCCACTTTGTCGTGTCCGCTCGGCCTCTGGGCCCGCCTCTGTCCTGGGGCTCTGTAATTGGGCTCATACCCCACGGCGGGCCACCGGCCGCCCCCATTGCTGACCTCCTGTCGCACGGCTCTGCTCTAAAACATAGCGTCTGACACAGAGCAGGTTTTTAAAATTTTTTTCCTTTAAAAAAATAAAAAGATAATTTTTTTTCCTTTAAAAATTTTGTCTATTTGACACACAGAGAGAGTGTGTTTGCCCAAGCAGGGGGAGAGGCAGAAGGAGAGGGAGAAGCCGATTTCCCGCTGAGCAAGGAGCCCGATGTGGGGCTCGATCCCACGACCCCGAGATCGTGACCTGAGTCCAAGGCAGATGTTCAACCGACCGAGCCCCCCAGGCGCCCATGGAGCAAGTTCTCGCAGGTGTTTGCTGAAGGAATGACTGGGCGGGAGACCTGAGTCGCCAGCGGCCTCCGGAGGGCACGCTTGCCCATAAAGGAGAGGGTCTCGAGGGAAGGACCGGCTGCCAGGCCAGTGTCAGGGGCACGCTCCCCGCCCGTTAGCCCCGCTGGCCGAGCCTGAATAAAGCACTCTCCTACAATGTGCAGTGGGGGAAACCCAACAGGAGCAGCGACTCAGAGAAAATAAAATCAGGATTCGAAAAGACGTCTGTGTCTGGGCAGAGCCCCCGGTGGCTCAGCTACACCTCCACGCTGGTCGTGGCGGGTCATCGAGGAGCACTGACGGGACTCAGAGACGCACAGAAAATGAACAATCTCGGGGCGCCTGGGGGGCTCAGTCATTAGGTGTCATTAGGCCTTTGGCTTAGGTCATGATCCCGGGGCCCTGGGATTGAGCCCCGCATCGGGCTCCCTGCTCAGCAGGAAGTCTGCTTCTCCCTCTGCCACTCCCCCTGCTTGTGTTCCCTCTCTCGCTGTGTCTCTCTCTGTCAAATAAATAAATAAAACATTTAAAAAAAATAAAATTAAATTAAAAACTTTTATGCATCAAAGGGCACTGTCAAGAGAAGGAAAAGACAGCTCAGAGAATGGGAGAAAATATTTGCAAATCGTGTGTCAGCTACGGTACTAATATCCAGAGGAGGTCAACAACGAAAATTCAACACCAGAGAAACAGCCAACCCGATTCAAAAATGGGCAGACGACTGGAACAGGCACTTCTCCCAGGAAGACTGTGAAGGGCCAATGAGCGCGTGAAGAGATGCCCGGCGTCACTGCTCATCAGGGAAATGCAAATCGAAACCGCACTGAGATGCCCCTTCACACCCATGGTGACGTAACAGGAAAGCAGGTGTCGGCGAGGACGTGGGGGAACCGGAACCCTTGCGCGCTGCTGGCGGGAAGGCACAGGGGTGCAGCCATCGTGGACTATAGTGCATTGGGTCTGCAAAGAGTTGCCATGTGACCCAGCAATTCCACTCCGAGGTATGCACCCCAAAACATCGAGGTATTTGCACACCCATGTTCATATCATCATTACTCACAACAGCCCAAAGGCGGAAGCAACCCAGTGTCCGTCGATGGATGAGTGGCTAAGTGAACTGTGGTCTGTCCACACCATGCTCCGCTGCAGGGCCCGCCCCACCGGAGAGAAGCTCCTGCCCGCCACCAGCCCCTTCTCCTGGACGAGAAGGCCTGCCATCCCTTCTGCGCTGATGTCAGCTGGGCTGGATTCCCTCGGTGACCGCAGGGCCTTGGCACCTCCCAGCAGGGAGCTCCAAGTCTGAGGGTGGCCTCAGGGAAGCATCTCATCTCCCTTCCTGTCTCCCTAGGGTCTCGGGCAGAAAAAGTCCATTTCCCCCAGTTGAGAAATGAGGGTCACCTTGAGGTTAGTTGTGGGGAGCCAATGTGGTGTGTGGACACAGCAGGGGGCCACCTGTGTTGAGCCCCAGGCCAGCACTCCAGGACCCACAGTTTCGCCCCCTGAAATGTGACTTTGCCTGGCCGACCTGGGCCTGACTTGTCAGCACTAGGCGCTAATGTGTGGATGGACCCCTTCCGTTCCCCGGAAGTGGAACGTTTGCTGGAAAAGATGCCTTCCTTGCTAATGATTTCCTTCTTTCCACCCCACACTCAGCCCCTAAATACCTTCCCTTTCCTGCAGCTCCTTGGAGCTCCTTTGTAGTTGCTGGATGGCATGTTGCCTGATTCCTAAACTGTTAAATAAAGCCGATTAGATCTTCAAGCCCCCTTGACTGAAATTTCGTTAATTAATAGGAGTGTGTCAAACAGCTCTGAAAATATCTGGAATAACTTCTCAGTCTGCGGTTGGGGTCCAATCGTCAGAGGGGGCCCCGGGAGGCGGGTGTGGGAGGAGCCGGCCCAGATTCTCTTCTTCCCTCCAGGGATGCTTCTGGCCTGCCCTGGAACGTGGCCTCCTTAGGTCATCGTTTACCAACAACCTGCTAAGTGTGGTTCGGGAAAGGTCCAGGGGGACCTCGGGTCGGGCGCGGAGGAGGGGCCTGCCTCCAGCAGTCTGGTTGGACTTGGGACCCCCCCACCCCCACCCCAGGGCGGGGCTGTAGGGAGGTGAGGCCAGCAGCGAGTGCAGGTTGAGGAAGGAACCAGAGGCCAGGGGTGGTCAGCAGGGCATCCCGCCCGCCCCCTGGTGACCTCGCGTGGCGCCGGTCCTCCCAGGGGGGATCCGAGGCCAGGCCCCGGCGTGGGGGGTGGGGGTTCTGGGCTCACACACGCGTCCCTCCTGAATTCTGTGCTGGTGCCTGCGGCCACCCCGAGCTCCGAGCTCCGCAGCCGAGCCTCCTCCACCAGCCTGCGATGTGCACTAAGCGGAAAACGCGGTGGGCGTCAAAGACGGCACCAAAAACGGGTAAAATGGAACGTTAATCGTGTTTACGTGGGTCACCCGTTGAAATGATAATATTTTGGGCAAATTGTGTTGAATAAAACATGGTCAGAATCTCCTCCACCTGTTTCCCTGTTTCTCTTCACCCTTTGTCTCCTTTTTGTTTTTTTTTTTAAGACACGGGGCTTCATCTCACGCCCCTGAGATTGCGACCTGAACCGAAATCAGGAGTCGGCCGCTGAACCGACTGCCCACCCAGACGCCCCCTCTCCCCCTTCTAGCATGGCTCCTGGAAGGCCTCAAATGCCATCCGTGGGGGGACTCCTGTAGCTGTTGGTCACTGCTCCTCTGGACCATCGGTCCCAGGTGTCGGGATTTCCAGGACAAGCAGGGTCCCCCAGTCTGACTACCAGCCCTCCGCGTTGCTAAGAGAGCACATTCCACTGG
>CM052887.1:27177-95049 GCA_028534135.1 Potos flavus | reverse complement strand
AGGTCTATGGAGACAGACAGTAGACTGGCGGTTGCCAGGGACTGGAGAAGGGGAGTGGTGGTGCTGCTAAAGGGGACAAGCTTCTTCTGCGGCCATGAAAAGTTCTAATATTAGATGACGCTGTTGGCCAATAGACTCAAACCACTGAATACACTAACGATGCTAAAAACCACTGGATTGTGTGTTAAAATGGCGAATCTTGCGGCGTGTGAATTATACCGCAAGAAGAAACAGAAAATGGGCCAGCCGTATGGTTGTGTTTCCTCACCTGCTCCGTGGAGACAGCCCTGCCCATGCCCGGAGTTGTGGGGGCAGGCACGGCGAGGGGAGCCTCCTCTGGGGCCACACGTGGGGGTCTGCTATCCCCGCACCCAGGATGAGGGCCGGCCCTGTGTGCTGGACAGCCCCCCGCAGCCTCCTGTAGTGCCCGAGCTTCTGGACACTTCTGTTGATAGGAAGCAGAGAGGAGGCTGGCGTCGGGGCTCACGATCCTAACGGGAAGAGCTGGGATTCGGGTCCCAGCCATGGAGCTTGGGGTGGCTGCTTCCGGCCCTTGCCTCACCTCCCGGACTCTGCCTTCTTGAGGTTTGGGCCCGGAAGTGCCCCAACCCTTCTGATTAAAGCCACTCACTCCCAGGGCCAGCCCAGACTCCAGGGAAGCCTGCACGGGCGCAGACACCCACCCCAGGCCAGAGGGGACTCAGGAGCCGAGCTGGACTCAGACTGAGGCAGCAAACGTTCAGGACCACAGTCCCCCCGTGCAGAGCCGGTGCCTATGTTGGCGTGGGGCCTGCAAGCCTGACTCTGCCCCACCCAGTGGGGCCCCGGGCAAGTCACAGAGCCTGCCGCCCCCACCTGTCAGTGCAGGAGAAAGCTAGCACTGACCCGGCAGGTAGAGGGCGAGGTATAGTTTGCAAAGCGCTTCATTCATACACGTCGAGTACGAGGATTTGTGGAGTGATATATAATGTATGTGAATAGACTGATGTGAGGTCAGGGTTGCATAAGGGGGTTCCATCTCCTTCCTCGTCCTGGCCTGTCGCTCAACCCCTCTGATGGGATCTCAGGATCCTGCAGCCCTAGGAACCTGCCTGGCAGCCACGACAGTTCTCTCTGGACGCCGGAGAAACCGGGTTTGCCTCTGGGCCTTCAGCACGCAGTGTCCCCCAGCAGGGTGGGACCCCCAAATGTTGCCAGGTGGTGCGTGAGGCACCTCCCTCTGGGCTCCGCGAAGCCCCGCCCTCAGCCAAGGCAGCCAGGCAGCCGTGGGGAATCTGGAAAGGAAGCAGGCCGTGCTGACCGCCTCTGGCAAGCCACCTACTGCAAAGGGAATTTACGAGGGGCCGGGAGCACCTGCTGTCCAGGGCAGCTTAGCGTCTCCGGGTCCCAGCGGGCCCGAGCACCCTTCGCAGCCGGCTTGCTCTTCAAGAGAACGGCTGGCTTGTCCCGAGGCCGCCAGCGCCGGGGATGGACGCTGGAGCGGGCTATGTGGGGGCGGCCAGGGGGGCCTCTGGGCTGGGCTCTGCACAGGAGGAGGTGGCCCCACCGAGCTCCCTGGAGAGGGGAGTCAGCAGTGACCAGGGGAAGCCTCGGGAGCTGTGAGCCCTTCAATGACACACCCGAAGGCCATGATGGACACCTGCCTCCCTCTCTCCACATCACCAGGGCACAAGGAGGCAAGGGTGCCGCCCAGGAGGGAGGGAGCAGCTTTGAAAGCCAAGGGGCCACCTATGGAGTGACGAGAGTCAGTGGAGGTGGCAAGATGGGGCCGGGGGCAGGGCTGGGGCATTGCGGGGCCCAGAGGGTCTGGGGAGGGAGGGACGCTGCTGGCGAGAGGGAGTGGAGCCGTGTCCACTCTGGCCTTTCTTCGGTTGGCTTCTGAGACGCCCAGACGCAAGGTCCTGTCCCAGACTGTGGGAGGTCCTGGCTCAGGAGTCCCAGCGGTAGGGCTCCTGGGACCTGGGATGCCCACCCCCAGCAGGGACACAGCCAGCAGCCGGGACAGAGTCTGTCCCAGTGTGTGCTCAGCCACCGCCCAGCCCAGGGGGTGGCCCTGGGACCCCCAAGCTTCCCCAATGGCCGGTTGGCCCAATGGCCATTCCCCTCCCCAAGGCAAGGAGCACCCTTGGCAAGGCAAGGAGCCGCAGGGGGGGGAATTGTGGGGGGAGAAGAGACCTCGGCTGTGGGAGGAACAGCCTGGCACATAAAGGGCACCGTTTCCTCTCAGACCGTGGACTCCACGGCCAGCAGGTCCACAGGCTGAGCCCCGGGGGAATGCGGTCTTGCCGCCCCACCAGACTGGGCCCCCAGGCCTCCTCCTCCGCTCAGGTGACCCCACCGGGGTCCGCAGAGGACGCGGGGGTGACATTCGCCAGGTGCTGGCCGCTGTGCAGAGGTCCACCCACAGACACAAGTCTCCCAGGGCATGGACACAGAGAACCCTTTATTGCGGGGCGCCGCGGTGTCCGGCGCGGGGCTGGCCTGCAGGGCTGCCCGGGTGCGGAGGGACAGGTCAGCGGCTCGGCCAGAGGAGCGTGAAGGCACCGCGGTTGCAGCGGAAGTCCGGCTCAGGCTGCTCGGGCTTGGGCTCCACGGAGACGAGGCGACGGGACCCGCGCTGGCTCAGTGGGATGCAGTCGGAGACGCGGACCTCCAGGGCCCTTCCCTTCCTGAAGCGGGGCGGTGCGGGAGGTCAGTGCGGATCCAGGTGGGAGGGCGGTCGGGGGCGGGGCGGGGCGGGGCGGGGCCACACCGCAGGACAGCAGGTCCCCCTCCGCGCGCGCGGACTCACCCCTGGCAGTACGCGGCCAGCACGCCCACCAGCTCCCCCACGCGGTTGTCCAGCGGCGGCCGGGAGCGGTGCAGACACAGCACCAGGTCGTCCTGGCCCCGCGCGTGCAGCACCACCAGCTGGTCTCGCCCGCTGGTCACGCTCAGCCCGGTCACCTGCGCGGCCCGGGCCGGGGTCAGGGGAGCGGCAGGCCCTCCTCCTCGCCCCCAAGAGCCCGCGGCCCGCAGCCCGCCCCCTCCAGGTCCCCTTCCTCCCTGGGCTGGCGGAGACGCGCTCAGGAGAACGTGCTCCAGGACGGGATGGAATGTTCTGGATGGCGCCACCGCTCTCCTGGTGCTCGGGCTCCCCGGAATGTACTGGAGCGGCCGGGGCGCTGAGCCTTCCGGTCTCCCTCCGTTACGTCTAGCGGCCGCACAGACGTGGCCGGCGCCCCAGATGGGCCCCCCACTCGGTTACAGGGACCCCAGGGAGAGAGCGCTGCCCACGGCAACCGGTCCCAACATCCGGCGGGACCCCCCAGACCAACACGGATGTGGGTAAGAGGGGCCCGTGGCTCCGCCCCCTGCCCACCCTGAGCGGCAGAAAGGCCCCACCATCCTGAGCTGATGCTGAGTTCTAGAAAGCTTGGGCATTCCCAGGTGGGCGCGAGTGGAGGGACCCTGCAGACGCCCCCACCACATCCCCCCTCCCCAGGGGGCTCACCGCTTCCAGGGGCACGGCCCGCATCACCCGGTACTGCCGGCCGGGGTCCAGCTTGTAGACGTGGCGGTCAGTGAGCAGGAGCGCCCGGTCCCGCCTCTTGTTGAAGCGATTCACCTGTGGGACAGGAGCTTTCCGGGTCACCTGGCCAGCTCCAGGGCCTCCTCTCTCTGGATCCCTTTTCCCACGGACTGCGTTGGATCTGACCACTTCCCACATCTCGGCCCTGGGCCTGGGCTGGGGCTGCCGCTCCTCCCCCAGTCGCAGGCCTCACCTTGCGGACGTGACTGGAGAACAGCACGGCACCAAAGCTGTCCTTCTGGCGGAGTGCCTTCAGTCGCTCTGCGAACAGGCCTGAGGCTGTGGGGTTGTCCGTGGCCTGAGGGCAGATGGGGGCTGCTTGGCCACGCTGGACCAACAGCGAGTCTGATAAATGGGCACCGCTGTCCCTCACCTCACCAGCCAAACTGAGTCAGGCCTTGTGCCAGCTCCCCGGGGTTGTCTGAGGGCCCTGCGCCCAGACCCTTGCAGCCCTGGGTCTGGTGGTGCCTGAGCCCTCCAAAGCTGCCCACCAAAGCAGAAGCTGAGAAGGCAGGGCCCCGGGGGCCAGGGAGGACCTTGGTCCCCTGTAGAATGGGGCCAGGGCACCACTCAGCATGCATGTGTGAGGGCCAAGGGGAGCCAGGGCATGGGTGCAGGTCGGGGAGGGGGGCCTGGGGGACCGCTCTACCTGAGACACATGGGGCAGGGGGAGGGCAGAGAGAAGGCGCTCAGTAAAGCCCAGAGGCCAGGGGCAAGGGCAGTGGGGCATGGCGCACAGGCTACCCGGACAGCCAGGCCCGGGGAGAGGACGTCTGGCGTGGACCCCGGCAAGCTCTCAGCCCCGAGCCCCTTCTTGGGGCCCAGACTTCCCGGCCCCAACACTCACAGAGGACAAGTAGTCCCTGACCCAGGCCCGCCGGCAGCCCCAGTCCTGCCGCAGCTCCTGCAGGACCGTCATGGCTGCCACTTTGGCCTTGATCTGGGCCATGTCTGAAGGCGGGATGTTCTTCACCAGCTGCCGCGCCCGCCACCTAGAGGGAACCGGGTGGTCAGATGGGCCCACAGCCCTCCCTTTCCCTGCCCCGGTCCCGTCCCCCTCACATCCCCGCCCTCCTCTCGCTCCCTTTCCCCCACAGAAGGCCAAGCCTCAGCCTGGCCCTAACCCTCCCCGGTCTCAGTAGGAGACGGCCCCTCCCACTCTGTGCCCCTCCCACTCTGGCGAGCTCCTACTCCGCCTTCAAAGTGCTGCTCAGAGGCACGGTTCCCCCCAGTCCCTCGTCCCAGCCAGCGACCCTCCCCTGCAGGGCTCTGCCAGTGACCGTGGGCTGTGGGGACCCAGTTACGAGGCACAGCCTCCTGTTTTCCTGCTTATGATGGGGCTTGTGGGGTGCAGGTGGCGGGGCGCAGGTGTTCCGGGGGCGCGGGCGGAATGGGGGGAAACGAAGGGGCAGTGGCTGAGGGCGCGCACCTGCAGAACAGCGCCTGGCAGGTGTCCTGGAACGGCTGCAGCACCGCTGGGGGCGGCGGCCAGACGAGGTCCCGGCCGTAGAGGGGGGGCTGCCTCGCCGCCTGGAACCGCCGCTGCAGCTCTGCCAGGTGAGCGCGCACCTTGTGCCTCCGGAACCAGCGCATGATGGTGTAGACCGCCCGCAGTCGCCGACAGCGCTGCCTGGCCAGCGTGCCCCGCCACGCCTGGGGGGCCAGCCGGGCTTCCTGTCAGTCCCGGCCAGGCCCCGCCTCCCTGCCTGTTTCCCTCCCTCCCCTCCCCTGCGGCCCGCCCACCTCCTCCACCCTCAGCCCCGCGCTGAGTCAGCCCCGCCCATGACTTCCTGGGGGCCACCCCCACCTGGCTGCAGGGTGGCTTCCCAGGTGGGCACAGGGCCCTGCTGCAGCCTGCGCCCGACTCCTGGGAGAGCCGCTCTCCCCACTTCATGTCCTGCCACCTGGCACCCGCACTTGGGTGTGCTTGCCCCTCCGCGGGGGGGAAGCTGCCTACTGACCACCTGGAATCCGAGCTGGCCCAGATCTGACCTCCAACTCGTAGAGGCCCCGACATGGAGGGGTACCCCAAGACTGCAACCATTAAAACCCAGACCGGAAACCCTACACAGCAGAGAGCCCAGGGGACCCACAGATGAAAGCACACCTAAGGAACCTGACTCAGACCAGGGAGAGGATGGCAGTGTGGACAGTCCTGGAGACGGTGGGACCTCGAGGACCCATGTGAGGGTCCCAAGTCCCACTTCTGTGACCATGGCATGGTGTCATGTTCCTAGGAGCAGCTCCTCCATGTTAGGGGAGATAGCATAGCTCATGGCTAAATGCGGTGTGTCGCCACGGGTAATAGTGGGACACTGTGGAAATTCGAATACTGCCTGCGTGTTATTCAGAAATGCAGACTGTGTCTTGTCGGTGTTAGGTTTCTCGTCTGCTGACCTCAGCGTGGTCAGAAAAGGGAACGTACTTGTCCTTGAGACGTGTGCCGAAATACTGAGGGGCACCGTTACTTTCTATGGTTCAGGAAATCGTATAAACATACCTCTATGTGGGTGTGGGGACGGACAGACAGACACACAGAGATGGGGTGGGGAGAGCGCCCGATTGTAGCAACCCGGTTGGACAGTAATTCATCACAGGCATCTTTCGGCTTTTCAGTAGGTTTGAAACATTAAAAATAAAAAGTTATGGGGAGAGATGGAGGGATTCCTGTCCCTTGGGAATACTTACTAAAATGACTCTAAACAAAATGATTTGACGGGGAGCCTGTGGGGCTCAGTCGGTTAGGTGTCCGACTCTTGATTTCGGCTCAGGTCATGAGCTCAGGGTTGTGAGAGCGAGCCCGAGTCAGTGTCCCGCGGAGAATCCGCTTGGTGTTCTCTCTTCCTCTCCCTCAGCCCACCCCCAGCTCACATGCTCGTGGTCTCTCTCTAAAATCAGTAAGTAAATCTTTCAAAAAGTGATTTGCTTAAAAGTAACTGGGATGGGCTGCAGGTGTCTGAACAAAACCACAGTGGTCACGCTGGGAGTGGGAGGGGGAGTTTGGTACACTGCTATGCGTGCTTTTCTCTAGGTCTGAAATCTTTCAGGGTCAATATAAGAAAAGAAGGGAAAAGAAAAGGAAGGGGGGCGCCTGGGTGGCTCAGCTGGTGAAGCGTCTGCCTTCAGCTCAGGTCATGATCTTGGGGTCCTGGGATTGAGCCCCGCATCGGGGCTCCTTGCTCAGCAGGGAGTCTGCTTCCCCCTCTCCCTCTGCCACTCCCCCTCCTCACCCCCACACTCTCTCTCTCTAACAAATAAATAAAATCTTAAAAAAAAAAAGAGGGCTCTTGGGTGGCTCAGTTGGTTAAGCATCTGCCTTTGGCTCGGATCATGATCTTGGGATCCTGGGATCGAGCCCTGTATCAGGCTCCCTGCTCAGCAGGCAGTCTGCTTCTCTCTCCCTCTCCCTCTGCTCCTCTTCTTCTCTTTCTCTCTCTCAAATAGACAAATAAAATCTTAAAAAAAAAAAAAAGACAAAAAAAAAGTAAAGGAGGAAAGCCAGATTCCTGAAAACCATATTTTGAGCACCTGGATCCACCTGGGCCTGAAGCTGATGACCGCAGGACTGAGGTAAACTAACCATATCCACACCTTTTGCTTAAGTCAATTTCAGTCCTGGTCAGTCTCCGGCTAGAGGGGATTCCTGTGGGCCCCGTCCATGGGTCCACAACCCCCCACTCCGGGTGGCGCACCCCATTCCTCCCATCCCCCCACCCAATGCGCACCCCTCCCTCCCCTCCCCCCCCCCGCACACCCATCCCTCCCCACCCTCCGTGGTAGGTGGGCATCCAGCCAGGCCGCACCTTCTGCAGCAGCAGCACGATGATGGGGATAAGGCGAGCGCGGCTCTGCTCCAGCGTGACCAAAGTCTGGGGCGAGCGGATGAAGAGCTTGGTGTGGCCAAAGGCCACGTCCCCTTGCAGCCCATGCTGCTCCAGGAGGGCACTCACGGCTGCCCTGTCAGAGCCCAGCAGGTGATTGGGCCACGTGTACTCACAGGTCATCTTGTACCTGTCACCGCAGGACAGGGCAGTGGGCACCGAGCTCTGGGGAGAGCTCCGATCCGACCCCACACGCCCACCCCCCACGGGCCACTCACCCCAGCACCTGCATCCCCCACCCCCCGTGTCACACAAGGGGCCTCGCTGTCCGTGTCGTGCGTGCCCGCAGCTGAGAAGCCCTGGCTGGGTGTGGGACCCTCCGCCCACCCGTCTGACTCCTCACAGGATCCCGGCCCCTGGGACACAGGGGGGCGGGGAGATGGAGCTCCGGGGTCGCAGGGGGCCGTACCTGAGCAGGAATCGGGGGTAGGGCTGGCGGGAAGCGAAGCCTGCCCTCCGGACCCGCACATTCTCCAGCAGCCCCAGGTATGCGACCTGGTGGCGACAGTGGTCCTCGTCCAGCCTGGCAGCCACCTTGTCCTCGTTGGGCTTGATGCAGCGGACATAGAAGGGCTCCTGCCACAACAGAGGACACTCAGAGACACCAGCGTCAGCCTCGATGGCCGCAGGGCAGGCGTGCGGCTGGCCCTCCCTGCCGGCTGCCCAGGGAAGAGGCTCTTGCAGGGGGAAGGGGAGGCCGAGGGGCCGGGTCAGGAGGTGGTAGGGCAGCCGGGCTGAGTCTCTGGATGTCCTGTGGTTAAGCGGGCTCTGCTGTCCCCCTGCTGCCCCCTCTGACTTTGGGCACCAAGCGAGGCCGCCTTCCGGGCCTGGGAGCCCCGCCCATCCCCTTCCCGCCCAAGAGGCAGGGAGGACCGGGGCAGGCTGGCTCAAATCTCACGGTTACTCCAGGACATCAGAATCCGCAAGGTGCTAGGGTTCCTCCTGGCTCGGGTCGGGGTGGGGGCGCAGGTGACGGGAAATGACCACCTTCCCCGTGATGTGCAGAGGCGGGGGGGCGGGGGGCGCAGACGGAGGACCTGCACAGATCGGGGTGGGGGCAGTACCTTGGAGGCCAGGTTTTCCACCAGAGCCACCATGGAGTTCTTGAAGAGCGTGCCCGCCGTCAGGGGGCGCTTGGTCACCTCCGTGATGTCCTGCTGCCCGTCTGGCCACATAGCCCGCAGGGTGGGGTCCGAGCTGTGGACACAGGCCGCATAGCTAGGCCCCCGCTGGAGGGCGGCCCCCGGCCCCGCTCTGCCGCTGTAAGCTTGCGGCCTGGGTGTCAAACCTCAGGCTGTCAGTCCCCCAGGCAGGCGTCAGACCCGAGGGGATGAAGGCCCTCCAGCCTCGGGCCCCCACGCACCTGCTGAACAGCAGCCGCTTGAAGTCTTGGAAGAGGTGGTCTCTGTTCTTGTCGATGAAGCCCTCCACTGAGTACCTGGGGGACCGGCCGGTGAGGGGCCAGGGGCCTCGACGGCCCCCCGGAAGCGCTTCCCCTCCCCCGCCTCTGCCCTCCCTCCCTCCCCCCCATGCCCGCTTTCTTCCTGAGCACAGAGGACTCCCGCCCTCAGTGGTGTCTCTCCGGGAGGAGGAGTCGGCGCTCCAGCACATAAGCGCTGTGTGACCTGGGGCCAGGGACGCAGCCTGTCTGTGCCCCGGGTCACGTCACAGGCCCAGATCAGTGCCTGCTGAGCTTCCATCAGCATCGGCGATGGTACTTATAACCAGGAACTCCTGGCGCGGTGGGCTGCTTTGATTCTGGGGCACTGAGAACCACAGAGTCCCTGTCCTGCCCTTGGATGACAAGAGGGGAGAAAGCTCGGTGCCCAAATCTTGCCACCCCTGCAGCTCCTGCACAGACTCGGGGCACGGGGTCCGACCTCTGGGTGCACTGTCCTCTCCACTTGTCCTTGGGAAGGACACATGAGACTCGGGTGTCCCTGTGAGTCACCTCAAGTCCCATTCGGGATGAGGGGAGCACAGGTAAATTGATAATAATGTCTGGACTCTTGAGGTTGGTCCTGAGGGTGTGCCCCGAGGATGGGCAGCACGGGGCTGGGGGCTTGCTGGAAATGCAGTGTGTGGCCTGCCTGCCCACCTCCCCCCCAGCTAACCTGCACCTCCATAATAGCACGCTCCTCCCCCAGGCACTGCCCAAAGTGGAGCCTAGATATAAGCGTTGTTTTTAAAGCTTCCAGAAGCTTCCACAGTGCACCCAGGGGCCAGAGCTCTGATCTAAAAGCATCATTTCATGCTTTCCACTTGCGAATCTGGTGTCAGGCATGTCTTCAGCGTGCTAGGAAGGGGGGAGGGCCTTACGTGACATCCCCCGCATAGTGCTTGATCCGGAAGTCTCGGCCAAACTCCATGGTCTTGTCTGTGGGGCAGAGCTGGGGGATGGGGGGGCGGGCCAGGGTCAAGGCACGGGGCGGGGGTCTGTGCAGGGGGCAGTGCTGGAGAGGAGGCGGTACACCAAGGCCTCACCGAGGCGGGCAGCACGGTGCCTGGGGGGGAAGGGGGGTGCCTCCCCGGGACCAGCCGGGGTACGGGGCTGGGGCGAGGGCCAGGGCAGAGGAGCACCTGGCGGCTGGTGTAGTGGGGGTGGTGGCGGTGGTGCGTGTCCAGGCTCTGCAGGAAGATGCGGTCGGTGATGGTGCCCGCGGCGCTGCAGGCCTCATCCAGCACGGCCAGCACGCCGCGGTGGGGCCGCTCCACCAGCTCCACGATGGGGGCGTTGTTGAAGTAGTCCACCTGGGCGGGGGGGCACGGCGGCTCCCAGTCTGCCCGCCGGCCGCCCCGCTCGGTGCTCCGCGGCCCCGGCGCCCCCGCCCGCGAGGCCCAGGCCGGCACTCACGCTCTGCCAGGCGATGCCCTCCCGCTCGTACTCCTCCTGCTCCTGCCTCAGGACGAGCTGGATGAAGAGCTGCTGCAGCTTCTCGTTGCAATAGTTGATGCACAGCTGCTCGAAGCTGCGGGCGGGCGCGGGGGCCGCACGGTCACGCCCTGGCCGCCCAGCCTGGGCTCCGGCTCCGGGAGCGCAGGCATCGGGGCAGGCTGCTCCCCGAGAGCCCCGCCGTGGGGGAGATTCTGCGCCGCGGCCCCAGCTCGGGCACGCATGTTCTATAGTGGATTTGGGGGTCATGGCAGGGGACGTGAGCCCCCAAGTTTGCCTTTGAGGGCACCACTGGATGGGTGGCACAGCTGAGGCAGGCTCCGGGGCCTGAGCCCGGGGCCAGGGACCGGCCGGGACAGATGCCGGACATCCTGCTCCCCAGCCCAGCGGAGCTCCGCGGGACCAAGGTGACCCCAGGGGTTAGGGTCAGAGCGCCAACGGGGCATGGTGGCGGGGCTCCCCACCTGTTGACAGGGAACACTTCGAAGCCGTAGATGTCCAGCACGCCAATGACCGTGTCCTTGCCATCTCGCCGGGGGTCCCGGCCCCGGGTTTCCATGACACCGTTGATCCGGTTCACCACCCATTCAAACAGCCGCTGGTACACTGCCTGGGGGGAGGCCAGGAGCCAGCTCCTTCAGGCTGCCTCTGTCCTTGCCTCCTCCAGGAAGGCTCCCTGGGTGTCCCCGCCTCGCTCCCCACAGCTTGCCCCCGGAGGACCTTGGCACAGGCGTCCCGGGCATAGCTGGCCTCAGCCGCAGTGTGGCCCTTCTCAATGAGCTCCCTGCCTCCTGAGGCCACGGTGCGGGACAGCAGGCAGCGCAGCACCAACTCCCGGGGCGTGGCCGTCAGCTCGGCCACGTGGTCCACCAGCCGCTCCTCAGCCACGGCCAGGTGCCCCTGCTCCAGCCCGGCCTCCTCCGTCTCCACGAACTCAATGTTTCCCTGGGGATGGGGAGCCAGAACAGTCAGGCTCCAGGTCCCAGGAGAGCTTGCCTGCCCACCTCTGCCCAGGGAGCAGGGAGGAACGGCAGGGCTGGGGGTGTGGTGGGGCCTGGCTTCTGCCGTGGTCGCAGCCCCCCAGCACAGCAGAGCCTTCTCCAAGCCTTCCTGCCTAGAACGTCCCGCCTGTGGTCCCATGGCTGCTGCCTGCAGCTGCGAGGCACTCCCCGCTCCTCGGGCCGTCTCGCAGGAAAGGGAGGCTCGGCCGTGCTGAGGAAGTGTCCAAAGCCAGCCGGACCTCACGCGAGAGAAGCGGGACGCATCTGCACAGCGTCCGCGTTACAGAGCTCCCAGCTCCGGGCCCGGCCCCTGGGAGCCTGGAGCCACGTACTCAGCCTCCCGGAGGGCGGGACGGGCGAGCCACATGGCTGGCCAGTCTCCCTGTCCAGGGGCGGCGGCCCCGCAGCCCCCCGCCAGGCTCACCAGGTGCAGAATGGCCGCCAGGATCCGGTGCACGGAGCCCACCTCGTCAGCACTGAAGCCGATCACTCGCATGGCTTCCATCACTGCCAGGTAGTGGCTCCTCTCGTCGCTCTCCAAGGCCTGCAGGGTGAGGGGCTCAGCACCCCAGGGCCACGCGGAGCCCCCCAGTCCCCCCAGGGAGTGCCTGGCACCTCGGGGCCCGAGCGGTCCTGCTGGGCGCCCGTGGAGCCCTGCCCCCACTCACACTGAGCCCTGCGCCCTGCCGCGTGAAGTTGTACACCGCGGGGTTCCTCTGCAGGTGCAGGTTCCGCAGCTCAGCGTCCTCACAGCCCCGAAGCACCTGGGGGCCCACACACCCTTGCCTCGGGCCCTCAGAACTGCACACACCCCGCCCGAACGTGCCGGAGGACCAACTGACACAGGGGGCTCTGTGGTGGTGCGGACACCGCCGGAGCCCAGGCAGACCCCATCCCAGCCAGCGCAGACACGGCCCTGCTGGTGTCCCGGGAGAGTCCCCTCCAGCGAGGGCGGGGGACCGGCGGTGTCACGGCAGGGAGGGGGGGAGGGGAAAGGGACTGAGCGCGGGGCGATCGGGAGGGCTTCCTGGGCAGCCCCACACACCTGCTTTGGCTCACCTGGTAGAAGGCGTGGAAGTTCCGTTCGCCCACGTGCTGCTTGAGGACTCGAGACTGTGGAGGGAGGGGCAGCTGGGCCCTTGCCTGGTTTGTGACCCCACCCAGGGGACCCCACCCAGGGGACCCCACCCAGAGTCCTGGCGCGGTGCCGGCAGAGGGGGTCAGGCAGGCCTGGCACAGAGGAGCCCCACCTACAAGCCTAGGACCTCAGAGAAAGTGTGGTCCCCCCTCCGCCCACCGCCGGGGACCCAGGCCTGGAAGGGTCAGCGTGCGAGGCCTGTAGCCGCAGGGCCCACCTTCTCCAGCAGGTAGCTGTGGATGTGCCCCCCGATGGGCTCGCCCTTGAAGTCGAAGTTGATGTCCATGTA
The DNA here is from genome assembly GCA_028534135.1 of Potos flavus. Taxonomy (NCBI): domain Eukaryota; kingdom Metazoa; phylum Chordata; class Mammalia; order Carnivora; family Procyonidae; genus Potos; species Potos flavus. Next base: position 82,276 of record CM052887.1, on the reverse strand, counting down.
CTTGCCGAAGCGGCTGGAGTTGTGGTTGCGGTTGGTGCGCGCGTTCCCGAAGGCCTCCAGCACGCACGTGGACTTGAGCAGCACGTCCTTGACCCTGTGCGGGGCAGAGGGGCCGGACCGTAGGGCACAGACCTCGTCCGGGGACTGTCCCCGCCCAGCATCCCTGCCCCCGGCCTCCCACGGCACAGGCTGGGGACCGGCTGGGAAGGCCACCTGTCCGGGCTGTGCGGGATGTGGCGAGAAGGGCGGCTCCTCGCCTGCAGGAGGGGCTGCAGCTGCCCACTCTGCCCTCCACGTCCCTGGCAGGGTGGGCAGCGGCCAGCCGCGTGTGCCCCCCACCCCCGGAACCCCACCTCGGCCCTCCCAACAGGAAGAGCCAGGGCGCTCACCCGGGAAGCTGCGCCCACGGGGCCCCACTGGTAACTGTCGGCCAGCTGCTGGTGAGGAGGTGGACAGGCAGGCCCCGCTCCGGGCCCAGGCCCTTCCTGACCATCCGGCCAGCTTCTCCCTTCCGTGGGGTCTCCCGGGAGGGGCCCAGCCCCCGTCTGTTGGCCCTGTGCACCTTGCCTCTTCCCTGTTCCTGGTGGCGGGGTCCCCCCGTGGCACCGGGCCCTGCCTCTGCTGGGTGGACAGGCTCTGGGCGGGTCACCTGCAGAGGAGCCCTCTGAACTTGGCCCTGTGCCAGCCCTGCCTGCTCTCACCTGTCCACCTCGGCCCTCTGGCTGGGGTTGGTGACGGCTGCAATGTACTGCATGATGTGCTTGCTGGCTTCCGTCTTCCCTGCCCCACTCTCCCCTGCAGGATGGATGGATGGTCAGACGGAAAGGGTGGCCACTCCCCTCGACTACCCCCCTCGGCTGCCCCTCCAGTGTGGAGTCCGGGGAGGCTGCCCAGGTCCCAGGCACAGGGCCCGTACCTGAGATGACAATGCAGGTGTCCCTGGAGCGGCGCTTCATCGCCCTGTAGGCGGCATTGGCCACGGCGTAGAGGTGCGGTGGCCGCTCATAGAGCTCGCGGCCCTGGTACTTGGCGATGGCCTCAGGCCCGTACAGGGGCAGCTCCTGGTAAGGGTTCACAGACACCAGCACCTCGCCGATGTAGGTGTAGATGCGGCCCTTCTCGAACCTGGCACAGGCGGAGCCAGGCGTCAGCGCTCAGGGCTGTGGGGACGCACCCCAGGTGCTGGGGCGCTGGGCCCCTGGTGCGCCGCAGGGCCGAGAGTGGGTAGGAGTGCGGGTTGACCTGACACTTCCCAGTGCCATCTGGCTGGAGTCCCACCCCCACTGCAGGGTAGTGCTGGGGCCCACATTGCTCCCTTGGGGGGGGTCCTATTGGCACAGGAATCTCCAGCACCCGATTTAGGAAGGGATAGGTAGAGCCGAAGGGTGGGGGTGGAGAGGAGAAAGGGGCTGGAGGCTGAGGGAGGGGCCTCGGGCTATTTCCTGTCTTGGGGACTGGGTGGGGACCCGGAGGCAGCAGGGGACCCCACCCAGCCCCACCCAGGTGGCTGGGACCGAGAGGGGCGCAGGGAGGGGCACTGGGGATGCGGAGGGCTGTCCTCCCCCTGCACTTCCTCCTACTTCTCAACCCTTCCTTTCGGGAGCTCTGGCTCCTGGACCTGGGTCTGCCCCTCTCTGACCTTTCTGCCCTGAAGTTGCGCCGCCGGCCAGCCAGCTCAGCACTCGCTTTGTCTGGGACCCGCCCTTCCCTGGAGGCCTGTGGCCCGTCCCCGTCAGGGGTTCCTCTTCCTCTGTCACTGCCTCGGACGAGGGAGTTTCCCCGGCTCGGCTCCCTCCACACCCTCTCATCTGCCCCGGGCCTGCCCCCCTGCACGCCGCCCGGGCTCAGGGCTCCATTGTGAAAACGGACACGGGCACGCCTGTCTCACAAGCTAGTTTAGAAGCATGACGTGCAATTATGCTTAGCTTTTCCTCCCCAGACAAAATAGCCCATTTCCTGTCCTCTACCTTCAACAGTGTGTGCTCAGGGGGCCGTCCCCTGACCCTGCGCTCCCGTTGGCTCCCCAGGATAAAGCCATCAGGCTGTCGAGCTCCTGGTGGCCATCCCATCTCACCATCCCCTGGCTCCTCCAGGGCCACCAGACCCCATGTCACTTCTACCAGCCACGCCCTGTGGCACCCCATGCACCCCCCCGAGTGTCATCTCAGCTTGTCCACCTGCACCCCGGGACAGCGCCTGCCCCCTTCCCTTAGACCCCCCAGGGCCCAACATGAGCCCCAGCGGCAGACGGACGGCGCACCCAGTCAGGGGGGCTAGCGCCTGCCTGTCCCCACTGGGCTAGAGGAACAGAAGGGACCCAGGCCAGGTGGGAGACAGGGGTCTGGGAAGCCCGCTGCAGCACTGGCTGGCTTGCGAGGACCATCCTTCCCGCCCCGCCAGGACCCCCTGCCGTCCCCCACACAGTGGTCCGGGCGGGTGTATATCCGGCCCCACCTGGGCTGCTGGAGACCAGGGAGCCTGGGGGCCGGGGAGAGGGAGGGGGAGTGTGTCGTCGTGTCCCCCCCCTACCTGAGCTTTAGGTTCTCCATGAAATCCTCCATGGTCACGTGGTCCAAAAGCACAAAGTCGGGTTTGCCGCACTCGGGGCCTTCCTCGTCCATCCTGCCAGCGGGAGGCACCCAGGCCAGGTCGCCCAGGCCTTCCTGTGCAGAAGGGTGGAGGAGAGGGTGCTCCGAGCAGGCTCAGCCCTCCCAGCCGCCTCCCCAGCCGTGCAGCGAAGTAGGAAGTGGGTTCTGGTCCCAGGGAGGGGCTGCCCTCCCCACTTGCCGCTCCCTCCCGAGGGGCTCTGACCCCGGCTTCCTGGTTCCCGCACCCCGAGGGCGGGCACGCCTGACAGTCGAGGCGCCCGGTGCTCTGGCGGGTTCCTGCTGGCCTCCCCAGTAAACTCGGAGCCTCTGTGGTCTCCACACCCACCCCTCACCCCAACCAGGGGCGTCACCTGTGTGGCTTGACGTGGTCACGGCTTCCAAACCTCTGTTAACAGCCGGAGCTCCAAACTAGGTGCATCGCGGGCTAGCTACCTTGTATCTTGATAAAAAGTGGGAAATGCCAGGGCCCAGGCCTTTGGGGCGGGGCCTCGGGTGACATTCTTCAAAGTGTGCAAGACCGCGCCAGGATGTAAATGACAAAACCAGCCTCGCGTCACACTGCACCGCAGGGCTGGCGGTCTGGTTCCTCGGACTGAGATTCGGAGTCGGGCGGCAGCCCCAGGCCTCCGGATGTCACCCAGAAGGCTGTCCCTGAGGTCCCCCCGCCTGTCCCACTCAGTTCCTGCGGCACCGTTAGCAGCCGCAGACGGGCTGGCTCAGATTTGTCTTCGGACAGCCTCCTGGACCCCAAGGGCAGCCTCTGGGCGGGCAGTTCTCTCTCGACCCCCTCTGGGGAGGCCAGAGTATTTGCCAAAAGTGAGTCAGCCACACGCTGCTTTGGGGATTCTGTTCTCAAGAGCTGGCGTAATAATTGTCTTTCAATGAGCTCACTTTTTAAAACTGAAAAAAATGGACCTACGAGTTAGGGGGTGTTTTGCTCCTCAAATTCATTAAGATGAATACATACCCGGTAAGATTGGGGAGTGCTTATTCGAAAGCCTGGTAAGCTGGGCCGTGCCCTTGTCGTCCTCTGGGGGGCTCTTGGCCTGACCGGTCCCTCAGGCTTCAGTCATCGTCCAGGCTCTGGGGATCCCCTCTGCAACCCCCTCTGGGGCTGGTGCTGTTGAAGGGCTTTTCCACACCAGTGCTCTGGAGGATCTGGTCCCGGGGTTTTACTTCCCCAACCTCTCAGCCTACGGGGTCCCCCGACCCTGGGTTTTGATTGAGAGGAACAACGCAGCCTATGCTCTGAAACCTCAACCTGATACAATTTTCACGTCACTGGACAGTTCTTGGGTTTTTTCTGGCATAAATGTCAAGACCTTCTGCGGTTGGGGATTTGCCCCCGGGCAGAGCTTGCTGTTGGGCTTTAGACACTGTCGTCCTGTGACCTTGACCCTAACTGCCACCTGCACCCTGAGGACCTGCGGCCCACGTCTCCCTTATTCCAAGGCAGGGGCGACATGGCCCCTCCCACCCACACATGGTCTGTCTCCCCTGCTCTTGGGTGGGACAATCCCTTGGGGCACCAAGCAGGAGGGCAGGGGTCTTCTGGGGACCCCACCCCGGCCCCTGCTGATGCCACTGGTGTTTGCTGGAGATGCCAAGCCCCCTGCAGACGTAGGTCCAGCTCATCTCAGGACACGTGGCACTGCGGGTTGCTGCGGGGCCCACCAGGGCACCACGGAGGTCGCCTCCTACTCTTCCCATCAACGTGTGTGTGTGTGTGTGTGTGTGTGTGTGTGTGTGTGTGTGTGTCCGGCTACGTCTGGACGTGTTGACTTTTCAAACGAAGCCAACCGTGCGCGTGCATCACTCCCACACGGGCCTGCACACTTCTGCGCGCCCAAGCGTGACATGAGCCTCGCTCCCAAGTCTGACCCGCACTGGGGAGGATAAGAGGCGGACGAGCCTGTCGAGACAGCAGAACCCATCCAGGATGCCCAGGGCAAGCGCCCGATGGCAGGTGTTGGTAGCCCCTCACCCACTCAGCACTTTCCGAAGACCCCAGCATCAAGCAAGGAGACCCCTCGGGGCTGAAGGAGTTTGGCTGCCACTCCCCTCCCGGGCAGGCCCCCTGCTCCTTGTACCTAGCACACAGAAAGGAGACACAAGCTGGCCGCGTCACACGCTGAAAAGACTGTTTATTAACCACCCCTTGTTTCCCGCACAGGAGAGGTGAGGGGCCTGGGCCCTGATGCGCAGCAAGGATCTTCGTTTCGCAAGTGGACAGTGCGGCACCCAAACCTGGGAGCAGAGAAATGTCAGTGAGCTCCGCACACTAGGCCCTGAGCCGCCCCCTCCCCAGCCTGGGCCTGAACCAGAACCCCCCCGCCCGCCCCCCACCCGCCGCCGAACGGGAGCCAGAGAGGAGCACACCTGCTTAGAGAGAAGGGTGCACAGGAGCCCTCGTGGGGCTCATCCGGGCGCAGGCCACACCGCAGAGTCCACGTCCTCAGGCACGAGGCGGCGGCACGTGGAAACATCGTGGAGGCTGGCTGTGAAAATCAAGTGACATGAGTACACAGCCAGGGACTGAATGCTGGTTGCCACCGGGAGGCGGCAGGGAACTGAACCCGGATCCCCCTCCTGACCCCACGGTGGGCTGAGGTCTCTGTGACGGGACGTGGCAGCGGCCTGTTCCCAGGCGAACACACCACTGCCCCAGCAGGGTCCTGGGGAAAAGGCTGCAGGTCAAATCTAAAACCACGAGGTCAGCCAATGCTGCACCACAGAATCGGGGCCCCAGGAGTGCAGATATGAGACCACTGCTGGCCAAAGTCTCGTGAGCTTGAAGGCAATGAACCTTCTGGGACTCGATCACCTGACTCAGGAGATGGGAAGGCCAGAGTAAGGCAATGGTTTTGAACTTCTTTGGGGGGGGCGGGGGTCATGGAAACGAACAGAAGACAGGCCTCTGGAGCATGCTTACCGCTGCAGATCCCAGGATCAGCCCGGCGGATGTGGACCAGGCCACTCTCCCGGCTCTGGCACCTGGGGACTCCTGCTGCTGGAATAGTGGGGAAGGGAAGACGCCACGTGTCCTGTGCTGGGACAGGGACCCAGAGCAGAGCCTGCTGGGGTGGGGGAGGTGCCGGTCAGAAACGGGGATGGGCCTGACATACTCCCTGCCCCCCAGCCCCCTGACAAGGTAGCCCCCCAGTTTCAGGGATGCTGGTAGGACACGTGAGGCTCTCTGATTAGAGATAAAGACAGTTGATTCTTCCCACTGGGTGACACAGGGGAGCCAGGGGGCACCCAGCACATGCGGTGGCCGCACGGTACAGGAAAGCCAGACCTCTCCCAGCAGAGAGCAGGCCTGCTCTGGAGGGAGGCACTACCTCGTCCATCCTGAGGCTGTCTGCTACTGCAACATCCTTGAAAAGCTGGGCCAACGTTCAGCCAACGCCTTGCTCCCAGGACCACAGACACAGGAGCCTCATGGTGTGTCTCCCGAGTGCAGCCGGCAGGCCCGGGCATTCAGCGTCCGCACCTGGACCGAAGAGGCAGACCCCAAGTTTGCCAGAAGCCCCGACCTTGGAGGGAGATGTGGCGTGACCGGCCACCCCGAGGAGCCCAAGAGCTAGGCGGCCCTGCCATGAGCATCCCGGCCCATCCCTGACCGCAGTCAGCCGCGCTCCCACCCAGGCAGGGCCCCAAGGGAATGCCCCTCCCACCCACACTTCCCACCCGCTTCCAGATTCCACTGCTCCCTCCCAGTCAGGCATCTGGGCCTGGAGGGGCCCGGAATTCCATCACCACCTGCCGGTTTCTGGCTGGGTGACCTTGGGCATAGGACCCTGTCCTCTATTGGACCCCAGACCACCTCGGGGTGGCTCAAAGATCTGAGCTGGGCCAAGAATTAAGGTTTAAGAGTTGAGACACAAGCAGGGGTGCCCTCCTCCTCCGAGAGGCCTCCCCCCTCCAGCAGCTCTGCTATAGAGCCTGTGAGCACCTGCGGTGTGAGTATTCTAAGAAACTCAACTTCAACACCTCTTTAGCTTCATCTAACCACACGCGGCAAGTGGCCAGCACACCAGACACGGACGCCTGTCTGAAATTTCTATAACCTTGCCCCGGATGGCGCAGGGCAAGGCCTCAAACCGTTTCAGGGTGCTCTCGCAAGCACTGTAGGAATGCACAGGGTCACCCCAGACCCAGGCACGCTGGAGGCTTGCGGCCCACGCGGCCCCGGGTCCACAGCGAGCGGTACACTCAGTGCCGGGGGCTGAGCCGAGAAGGGGGCGCGGGGCAGGATCGGGGCTCCTTCCGGGGGGACGATGCGCGGGCGGGCGGAGGGCACGGGCTCCCGCGGTGCCTCTGCGACCCCGACACCCCGGAACGGAAGCCCCTCAAGTCGCAAGCCCACGGGGTACCCGCACGCCCAGCGTTACCCAGAGCGGCCTCTCCCCGCAGTCTTCCCGGAATGGAGGCCGCCGCTCCGCTCACGCCCCCCAGCCGCAGGCCGGGCGGGTCCCGCGACAGCCGGGGGCCGGGCACCGCCGCGCGAGGGGACAGGCGGTCAGCCCACGCCGCGCTCCGCAGCCCCGACCCCATCCCCTCGGAGGCTCGGCCGGCGCCCCGCCGCGGTCCGCACGCGGGCTGGAGCTCATCCGGCCTCAGCCCGGGGCGGGCGCCGCCTGGAACCCCCGCCGGCCTCGGATGGCCTCGGATGACCTCGGAACCCGCGCCGCCCCGAGGTCGCCGGCCGCCGGAGACACTGGGCGCCGCCGCGCACACCCGCGCGCTGCGTCATCGCGCAGCCCGCCGGAAGCCGGCCGCAGTGACGTCAGGCGGGGCGCCGGGCGCGGCTGCGGCCGCAGGCGGAAGTCTCCTAACGGCTGCGGGAGGCCGGGCGGAGAGCGGGGTCGCAACTTCTCGGTTCACATCCGGGTGCGCGCCGCCCGTGCGACCGGTGCACTGCCTTCTGCGGGCGAGTGCGCGTCTCTGGAGGCCCCGCTGGCGTCCGGTGTCCCGGCGGGCGAAGGGTCCTCCGTCGCCGCGGGGCTGGGTCCGCCGAGCCGCGCGGGACGGCAAGGTTGCGCTCTGCCCTCGCATCCCTTTAGCGGGTTGCCCGGGATGCGCATCACCTTCTGGTTTAATAAAAGTATCTTCCCTTCTGCCTCTGTGGAGAGGTCGTCTGGGTTGGGAGGAGATTTGGGTTTTAACTCGATTCCCACCCCGCCCCCACCGGCCGAGGAACGCGCAAGGACTGAAGCTGGAAAGGGTGCGGCTCGTTGGAGACAGAGCGAAGCGTTGTAGGGTGGCGGGCTGTGCTCTGAGAGGGGAGGTGGGCAAGGACTACACACTGCAGGGTCTTGAGTATCAGCCTAGGAAGGCGAGGGCTTGTGCTGTAGGTAAAGAAGCCGAGCAGTACTCGAAGCTCATTTTGCGCCTGCTAAATTCATTCAAGCATTCTAGAATATACAAATCCCATTACATATTTCATTAAATCTCTCGAGACCCGGCAGGAATATTACTTCCAGATTGCTACCACGGAAAATAACATTCAGCCAGAGGTTAGCAAGGCTAGGACTTGGAGCAGGTTGTTGTAGCTCAGACTTCAGTGCTGTTTGCCTTCCAACTCGCTGCCATGAGATAAAGAGAAGGCACATGGTTATGGATACGGAGGGTCAGGGTACGGCTGTGAGGGTGTATATGTGTGACCCAAAAAGTTGGGCTCCCCGAGGACTGAAAGTGAAGAGCTTGTTTTCTAAAATGGTGACAAAATTCATCAGAGGGGAAAATGCTCCATGGAAGTTTTTCCCCAAGTCATAAGGGTGCTAAAATATTAAAAAACCACATAATCAAAGCTCAGTTGCATAGTACAGGGAGGCTGCATGAGACTGACAGAGAGAGAGACAGAGCTCTCAGCAGTTAACCATCAGGCTATGGGAAAGAACTTTCTCCAGATCCACATCTCAAAAGAATAACTCCATTATTCTTCCAAGCCAGCTGGGATGTCTGCCTGAAAAGAATATTAGAAATCTGGCTCTAGAAGAATACACAGAGTTACAGCCAATGAAATGCCAGAGTACAGCTCTCGCGGTCTCCCACAGGAGGCTACAGAGCGCCCCTGTGCTTCTGAGGAGGCATTATAATCCAGAGCTGGTTTGGTCCTTTATCATGTACAGGCCCGGAAATTAGAAGTTACAAATTCATTGGGAATTCACTTGAAGTGATTGAGGAAATTCTTTTCTTCACTAAGCAAGTCAACCGATTGGATTTATCATGGCCACAGCATGGTATGAAGTGCTGCATGGCATGTGTCAAAAAAACAACTCAAGACATCTAGTTAGTTATTTGCTAGCTATTTTATTCTCACGAGGAAGATAGTGGATGGTCAAGAGGGACAAGAAAGAAAACACCGAAGTCTTCCCAGCCTTGGGAACAGGGAAAAGAGTCACTAAAAACAAACAACAGACTCCACATCAATTATTTGGAATCTAGCCAAGATGTGAGTCGGGGAAAACTATCTTTGAGTGGGCCAATTGAGGATAAATCTTCAGTTGTTCAGGGCTTTCTCGAAAACTCCAGTCTAGCGGGAAGGCATCTGTAGGAGACCTTGTCTAGGTAACCTCAGCGCCCTCCCGTCTTAGTCTGGTCAGGTGTGTGTCAATTGTCTCGCTAGAACTTCTCGGATGCAAAGAGGAATCCCACACAGTCTCTAAAGGACCTTACAGTCTAGTAGAGGAAATGTCCTATCACGGCTAACTCTAGCATCAGGACATGCAAAGAAAGTGCTCTGGGGCTGGAGGAGGGAAGATTTGCATCCAAAGATTTAGTGGAGGAGGTGATATTTGAGCTGGGTGAAAAAACCCGACAGCTAGGTCCACCAGGGACAAACCAGGCATCCGACAAAGTTTGGTTTATTAACCTGCTGTAAAGAGAGAACCCTAGAGAAATCTTGGTTGCCTCTCATCATGAGAGTAGAAAGGCAATTTCTTAAGGTTTGGGATTGCCCTGAAAAAAAATTTTTTAAAGATTATTTTTAAAAATATTTTACTCACTTGTCAGAGAGAGAGGGAAAGAGTGTGTACAAGTGGGGGGAGTGGCAGGCAGAGGGAGAAGCAGGCTCCCTGCTGAACAAGGAGCCTGATGTGGGACTTGATCCCAGGACCCCGGGATCATGACCTGAGCTGAAGGCAGATGCTTAACCAACTGAGCCACCCAGGTGCCCCTGCACTGAATAATTCTGAGGAAGGGAAGTGAGGGTCGGCTTTAGATTGTTGCTGTCAGGAAGTGTGGACAACTTAGTAATTGGGTCTCAGTCTTTTGGAGGCGAGGGGCAGAGGGAGAGAGACTCTCAGGCAGACTCCCTACTGAGCTTGGAGCCTGTCATGGGGCTTGATCTCATGACCCTGAGATCGCGATGTGAGCTGAAACCAAGAGTCAGACGCTCAACCGACTGAGCCACCCAGGCGCTCTGGTCTCAGTCATTTTTGTTCATGAGGTCAGGCCCCAGAGGGGGCTCAGGAGGTTTTTGGCAAGAAGGAGGAGGCCATGAGGACACTCTACAGCTGAGGTGTGACTCTGGGAGACATGTTTTCTGTTAACACTGCAGCCGCCTCACCAGTGTCAGTTCGGAGAAACTGAATATACACCTGGACAGCGGCCAGACCATTTATAGAAATAGGCTCCCGACCTGCTGCAGCCTGCCCAGAAACCAGCGCCTCCCCCCCAGAAGCCCGCCCAGGAAGCTGGCTGCTGGAATTCAGACCGCTGTGTCTAGTGACGACCCAGGAAGCCACACAGCACCCCATCACGATCCAAATAAGCCAGATGTACCAGCACTCGGTCAATACCTACTTTCGTTCCCCGTTCCAACTCAGGGCCAAGCAGAGAAAACCAAACACATGGGATGCCCCATGTCTATTTAGCCCACCTCCAGCTCCCTCAGGCCCTCAGCCCCCAGCAGGGCACCCCTGAATCCCCCTTTTTCTGCCATGAAGCTCTCTCCCTCCCTGCCTACCTTTGGGCCTCTGCCAAACCAAGGGATGCAGTGACCCCCTCATTAGAGCAGGCTCTGAACAAATAGCCTTTGCTTATTCTCATTTGGTTGGTGCTCGTTATTTCCCCAATAGTATGGAGGTGCAAAGAGCTTCCGGGTTGGTGAGCATGTGGAGGTACTGGTGGAGCAGCGGACCCCAAGGGGCGGGGAAGCTCCGTGGGCCCTTCCCTACACCTTGCTCTCGGCATCTCTTCCATCTGGATGTTTCCCTGCGCCCTTTATTGTGTCCTTTTAAATAATTGGTGAACAGTGAGTAAACTCTTCTCCTGAGTTCTGTGAGCCGCTCTAGCAGGTTCATTGAACCTGAGGGAGGATCGTGGGAACCCCGATTCATAGCCATCAGTCAGAAGCACAGGTAACAACTTGGACTTGCTGTTGGAATCTGAAGTGTGCGCGTGGGGTTCTTGTGGGACGGAGCCCTCAACCTGTGGGATCCAATGCCATCTCCGGGTAGATGCTGCCAGAGTGAGTTCAAGTGTGGGACACCAGCTGGGACACCACCAAGAATTGCTTGGTATGGGGAAAACCCTCACACATCTGGCATTGGAAGTGTTGAGGGCGGGGCGCCTGGGTGGCTCAGTCGGTTAAGCCTCTGCCTTATGGCTCAGGTCATGATATCAGGGTTCTGGGATCGAGCCCCGCATCGGGATCCCTGCTCAGCGGGGAGCCTGCTTCTCCCTCTCTCCCTGCTACTCTGCCTGTTGTGATCTCTCTCTCTGTCAAATGAATAAATAAAAATTCTTAAAAAAAAAAGAACTGTTGAGAGAGCACTAGCCGGGTAAAAGGAAAGGAGACCCAGGAGGAGAGTGGGTTTTTCCTAAAACACAGGCTAACGGGAGTTCTAGTAGTGTTCTTGCTGCATTGCCACATGAGTGGGAGACCTCCCGGCGGTTCCTTCTGCACAGCTCTGGGACGCTGGGCCACCTGGCGAGGGAGGAATGCTCAGAGGGCCTGGCTCCGCCCGGCAGAGCAGGAAACGAGTGCGCACGAGCTGGAGGTAATACACTGCGCCCTGGCTCGGGATCCGACACTTTAAAACAGAAGTCGAGACAAGCCTCCGTTTACCGTCCAGCTGCGCCGCAAGGTTCTCACTGGCAGCTTGGCTTGGTGGCAAAGCCGTGGCCGGCGGCTGCTGACTCGTACCTGCAGTGTGGCGGCGACCCAGCGGATGATCTAGACCCCGTGGTGAGAGGCGGGGCCCTCACCCCGGTCACTGTCAAGGGGCTACGTTTGTTCAGAGCCCAGACGTCGCGTGTTACTGCATCTCCACCCTCCGCAGAGTTTGAGTAGCACAGGCGCTGGAGCAGAGGAAGTCTCAGAAAGGGGCTTCGCTGAGGCCCCAGGAATTAAGGGGCAAATTGAGAAACAGAAAGGAAAGGGCTTCGCCCCGCCGGCCCCGCCCCACTTACGGGCCACGCCCAACACCCCCTCTTCCCGTTGGCCACGCCCACCAACATAAGGCCCCGCCCTCACTTTACTGCCAGCCCCGCCCCCTTCCCCCAGCCGGTCCTCACGTTCCTGTTGGCCCCGTCCTTCCCCGTCGGGCTCTCTTCTCCCCACCGGCCCTGCCTCATCTCATAGGCTTCGCCTCTTTCCTGCCAGGTCGCCCCCTTCCCCATCCGGTCCCCACTTTCCTGCCGGCCTAGCCCCTTCCCCACAGATCCCACCTCACCTTCCCACCAGCCCCGCCCTCCCCTACCCACCGGCCCCGCCCCTTCCGATAGTCCCGTTCTTCCCACCAGCCTCGCCTCTTCTTTCCTGTCCTCAACCTTGCTGCCAGCCCCGCCCTTCCTCCCTGCTAGCCCCGCCCCTTCCCGCAGGCCCCGCCCTTAAGCTCTCCCCTCCCCACCAGCCACGCCCTCACTTTACCGACCGCCCTTCCCGCGAGTCCCGCCCCTCCTTCTGGCCCCGCCCCCCATCGCTGGCCACGCCCCTCACCTGGCTAGCCCCTCCCTTCGTTTCCTGTCGGCCTGAGCGTGGCCTTCCCGAGCGCGAGGCAGGCCGGGAAGTTGGCTGCCCTAAAGATGGCGGCAGAATTGAAAAGTTGGAGCCGCTCCTGCGGCCTTGAGGAGCAGGGGACGGATCGGGGGCGGGGCAGGCGCGCTCTCGTCTTCCCTGAAGGGCGTGGGGCGGGATTGGGGCGCGACAGGCGCGCTCCCAGGGCCGTGAGGGGGCGGGGCAAGGCGGGCGCGTTCCCGGCGGCCCTCAGGGGAGGGGGCGGGGCGCGGGGCGGGGCGCGGGGCGGGGCCGCGCCTCGGCCCGGAAGTGCGGGGTGCGGGGTGCGGGGCGCGGACGTCCCCTGGCGGCCGCGGCCGGACATTGCGGCCGCGCGGGCGGGAGGCGCAGGAGCGGCGGCGGCGGCGGCCGCGGGGCCGGGCGAGCATGTAGCGGCCACGGGCGGCGCGGGGCTCCCGGGGCGGGCCGGGCCGCGGGGGCCGCTCGCGGCGACATGGAGGAGGAGGGCAAGAAGGGCAAGAAGGTGAGCGTGCGCGGGCGTGTGCTCCTGAGGGCCGGGCGGGGGCCGGACGAGGGGCGGGCTGGACCCCAGAGCGGGGCGGAGGGGCCGGCGCCGGGGGTGGGCTGGGGGGTTCCCTCCGGGCCGGCCTTCGGCCAGCGGGCGCGCGGCGCTGGGCGGTCCGTCGGAGGGCGGTTTGATTTGAGGTCAGGCGTGAGGAGGTCGGGGGGCGCACACTGTTGGGGGAGAGCGGGGCCGGCAGGCCGGGGTTCCCCGGTGGGGTTCCCCGGCGGGAGTCGGTGTCCGCGGCTGGGGTGGGAGACGACCCCTGGACAATGGGGTTAGGTGGTCCTCCGCCCGGGCCGCGCGCCGGGGGAGGAAGGAGCCACGCCTTTCCGCCCCTTCCGGTCCGCGAGTCCCCCAAAGGCCGGCTCTGCACATGGCCATGCCCGCGGGGCGGGGCGCAGGGCTGCGGGGGCGCAGGGGCTGCGGGGGAGCCGGACCCGCTTAGCGGCCCGAAAGTTTTCCGGGGCCGGTGTCTTCGAGACAATGGGGAGTCCGCTGCTTAGTGACTTCGGTTTCTTGATACCGAGTAAAAGCAAAAGGTGCGCCTGGCGGTCCAGCCCGTTCGCGGCTCGGTTTTGCGCTAATCCTCGCTGAGCGAGTTCGGTGACGTTGTATTTGGCGGCTGGATTTCGGACGGAGTTCAAGAGGCTCCTTAGCTTCAGTAGTTTTAAAAAACGTGGCCTTCATTATAGGCTGGAGTAGTTGATAAAGTAACTCTCGTTTTCAGGAGACTAATAGCGAAGCTGTCTTTAAAATAGAAAACGCGTTTCAATGAAATTTCTTTTTCAGGTAGAGACTTCGTAACGCGCTGAATTTCTTTAGTGTGCACTTTTGTGTGCACATCTCAGATAGACTGTGCTGGGTCCTCAGATCTTACCAGCCTGTGCTGGGCAGAGCCAGCTGTGCCTTTCAGTGGACTCATCTCCTTGTTTCCCAAGGTGCCCCATTTTTGAAAGGTTGTATTTGAAATCCGGTGTGGCCCCCGGTGGTCCTCAGGGGATCGTGTGGCGCTTTTTCCCTCACTTTCTTTCCTCCTTGTTGTGTTACGTCGGGAATGTGTGTCTAATTAAAGTGTGGTACCAGCTGCAGTTACCTAAGTCTGGAAAACAGCCCGAGAAAGTGATTCAGCCAGCAGGCGCTAGACTGCCGAGGGATGCTGCGCACCCTGAAGGGGGAGAGCTGAGTTTAAGATTTCTGCCTCAGCCGGTAGAAGGCTCCAGAAGAAAGTCAGTCCATTGCATCCTTCCCTGTTACAGCCAGGTGGGCCAGGACCCGCACAGGAGATGGCCCGTCCCCTGCGCTCTTGGCTGCCAGCGTTGGTCCCGGCCCAGCATGTCACCGGTCTAGGCCTCGAAGCATCTTCCACACTCAGGCCAGACGGGGCCAGCTGAGGAGGATCCCTTCCTTCAAATGGATGCTAACCTGCCCGTGACGGAGAAGCATGGGATAGACTGACGGGCTTCAGAGCCCGCTACGAGATTTGGTAGAAACATTAGAATATTCAGCGATGTTGGGAGAGACAAAGAATCAGTGAGACGTTCCTGAAATAGAAGTGAGAAGCCAGTGAAACTCAAGAATTTTTGAGGTGGGGGCAGTGTTAAGATTTGGACCTAGAGAAGGTTAATGATGAATCTCATTGTGTCTGTTAGAAGAGATAATCACTTGTTACATCGTTGCCTAGCACAGGAGTTCTGTGTTTTCTCTGTGTTAGGCCCCTGCCCTAGCTCATTTTCCCATAGGCAGGCCAGCCAGACAGCTCTGGGGCGTGAATTCCTATCCAGGCCACAACTTAGCACACTTTCCCTCTTGCTCTCTACCAATCTCAAGCAGGCAGCGCCTTTCTGCTCTGCTCCTCCATTCAATGTGAGGTCACTGCCAAGTCATGAAATTTGGTGCTTACGTTGTTCTCATTATGGTCAATTAACCAGATTAATCTATTTTAAAAGTTATACCCAAATTCAAGCTAAAATAGCAGAAGTAATGACCTAATAGTTTTATGAAAGTGCAGTGTGGGGGCACCTGGGTGGCTCAGGTCATGATCCTGGGGTCCTGGGACGGAGCCCTGCATCGGGCTCCCTGCTCAGCTGGGAGCCTGCTTCTTCCTCTGCCGCCACCCCCCCACCTTGTGCTCGCTCTCTCTGTCAAATAAATAACATCTTAAAAAAAAAAAGAAAGTACAGTTTGGACATTTAAATTTTCTCTTCAGGTTAGCTCTCTCAAAATTGCAGATTTAACCTTTAATTTTTTTTTTTTTTTAATTTTCTTTTAAAGTATAAAGTCTAGGCCCATTATGGGACTTGAACTCATGACCCCGAGATCAAGAGTCGCATGCTGTATCCACCCAGCGAGCCAGGCACCCCCATATTTAACCCTTAAAAATGTGGATTGTTCGGCTTTTTCAGGTCTTCAGACACTCGTCTTGGTGTTTTGTCAGGCAGTTATGCAGGTTCGTTCTAATGTGGCCTATTTATTTCCTCAGGACAGGAGTCAGTGAGCTGCCAGAGTAAGTAGAACAGACTGGCTTTCATATAAAGTGGCCCCAGGTACAGCTCCTTTCCTTCTTGGGTGGGGTGAGGTGGGGAGAAGAGAGAAGAGGGAAAGGGAGAGAGAATCTTAAGCAGACTCCTTGCCCAGCGCAGAGCCCGACACGGGGCTCGATCTCACCACCCTGAGATCATGACCTGGGCCGAAATCGGGGGTCGGATGCTTAGGCGACTGAGCCACCCAGGCGTCCCCCAGCCCTGTCCTTTCTTAGGCTACCCTGGCACGAAGGATGAGGGTGACCGGAGCCCCTGTGATGTCCCATGGAAAGTCCTGGCTGAGGGGGTTGTGGGAGGAGCCGGTCCTGCTCCCTCTGGGGGATGCGTGTGTTGTGCACCAGGAAGGCCACCGGCTGCTGCAGGCGTGGGGCCTGGGGAGTGGGAATGACCACTCGGGCCACGCCCCCACCCACATGTCCCCAGACTGACTGATAGCTCTCAGACCGCAGGTCCTGATTTGGGGTTTGGAGAATAAGGCTGCCTCCCTACAAAACGGACCCGAGTTCCACGAGTTCTGACCCCGGTCTGTCAGAACGTAATTGTCTTTTGTGAGGGGCTTAGGTGTGCCCATGAGTTGGGTCATGTGCTTGATGGGACAAGGACCCCAGCCCGTGGGAGGTCACCACCGGGCCTCTGCGCTCTTCGGGTCCCGGCTTCCGCTGGTGCTGCTGGTCACACTTCCGGCTGCCGGGCTTTCACCCCGAATGGTTAAATGTTTTTACGTCGGGTTACTTTCTTGTGCGTTCTGTAAACGGAAAAAAAGAAAGGTTATAAGGTACCCTGGAAAGGTAGGACTGCATGTTGAGTAATAGGGAGTTAGTATTGATTTTGTTAGATATAACGTCTGTATTGTGTGTGGCCGAGTTCTGAGCTGACCGACATCCACGCTGAGCTATTTGTAGGTACGATGGTGGGGTTCCTGAGATTGGCTTTACGCAGGCTGGAGACAAAACAGAGGGGAGATAGCCTAACGCGCTGGTCGTGGGTCTTCCTCATCCATTATTGTTGACTTGTGTGAAATTTTGAGTTTTCATGTAAAAAGTGGGGGAGAAAACGGCCTCCCAGGTTACGGGCCCTGGGTCGTCAGCTCCTGTAGCTGCTGGACCATCGCTCAGGCAGTGTCTGTGAGGAACTGGGGGCTTGGCTGGACCGGCGTCTTTACACCTTTGTGTCTCCAGCTGTCAGCCAGCCTTCTCCACAGGCCTGTGTGTGCGTGTGCGCGTGCGTGCGCGCGTGTGCGCGTGTATAGCTGAAATGAGAATTTAAGGAAGTCGTACTTCATATAAGCAATGCACTCTGCGTTTTTTACTCTCTTCTCCCATGAAACAGCTGCCAGTCACGATATGTCATAGCCGTAACACGGGTAACAAAGGGACTTTGGGGTCTGTGCCTTGTTTTATCTTGCCCCTCGGGTCGGTTTCACAGGGACTCTTGGGTGACCACAAGGTGCCCCCGGGCTGGGAGGCGGGCAGACGGGGGCGAGAGGTGCCTGGCACGGACCAGAGGCCCAGCAGCCGGCCGTCGAGCAGGGAGGCCAGCAGTCGCGGGGCTCATTCCTCTCTGATTTGGAGAGTTGCTGCTTACATGGTACCTCGTATTTATTAATTTTCGATGTAAGAAACCGTAGAGTCCCTGCCACCGTCAGGCCCCGTGACCCGCTGGCTGTGGCAGTGGCCCGAAGCTTGCGGTGCTTCTCTACTACGGCTCGAAGCGTCGCTTGGGAGCAACATCCTGGAGAGGAACACATTTCTTTCAGCGATGGTACCGCCAAGGCGGCCACTGTGAAGCGAGAGGGGCCGTCAGCACTGTGCCTGTGATGTCGGGGACAAGTGCCTTCTGTGGCGATGGGCTCGGTGACCGTGGTCCCTGTGGGTCTCCCGCATCTTCCCCTCTGTCGGCAGCCCCAGCCCGGCTCCTGCCTGCTCTGTGGTGAGAGTCACCAGCCACCCTTCAGTCCTGCAGATCTGACAGCGTGAAATCCTCCTGTTTTTATCCGAGCGCCTAGGACACGCTTTGTGCCGCAAGAAGCAGGCTGAGGCCGCCGTATCCTGCTTGGAGAGCAAGTGCCCACGCAGCGTGGGAGAAGGGGACGCGGTGGGCGTCAGCTCATCCCACAGGGGCCGGTGTGCGCGACGTTCAGGAGCGGGAAAGGTCCAGGCCGGGGGGGTGGGGGGGGGGGCCGAGGCGCTGGGAGGGCCCTGGGCCCGGTGGCGGGGGTGGGGCGGGGGTCGGTCTGTGGTGCCGCGGGAGCTGCCGGGGGTTTGTCTCTCCCTCTAATAGCTCTTCCCCGGCGCTGACCGAATGCCAGGGCCAGATGCCGGGGACACAGATGAACTGGAAGTGGGGCCCGGAGGACCCCTGAGAGTGGAACTTTAGAGAAAGCGTGCTTTGATGAGAGCAAATAAGAAAACCTTTTTTTTTTTTTTTAAAGATTTTTTATTTATTTATTTGACACAGAGATCACAAGTAGGCAGAGAGGCAGGCAGAGAGAGAGGGGGAAGCAGGCTCCCTGCTGAGCAGAGAGCCCGATGCGGGGCCCGATCCCAGGACTCCGAGATCATGACCCGAGCCGAAGGCAGAGGCTCTAACCCACTGAGCCACCCAGGCGCCCCAAGAAAACCTTTTTGTTGTGAAGGCATCAAGGACAAGCGTAGAGAAAATCCTGGAATAAAGCTCCTTTGCCCCAACGTCAAACACCTTCGAGGCCCCGGCAGCTTGATCCTCACCCACTCCTGCTCCCCAGGTGCTCTGGGCTGAACCGTTTTCCCCCCAAATCCATGGGGTGAAGTCCCGACCCCCGGGAACCTCAGAACGGGACTGTACTTGGAGAGGGGTCTTAAAGAGGTGATTGAGGCAAAACGAGGTCCCTGGTTGGGCTCTACTCCAGCGGGACTGGGGTCTTCACCAGAGGAGGCTGTCAGGACACAGGCACACATGGAGGGATGACCACATGAGGACACGGGGAGGAGAGGCCTCGGGGGGTGGGGGGGACCGGCCCTGCCACGCCTGGATTTGGGGCGTCCAGGGCTGAGGGAGGAGAGCTGTGTGTGTGAGCCCACCCGGTCCGGTGCTCTGTGAAAGCAGACTCAGGTTATTTGGAAGCAGACCCTGGAGACTGGGGCGATGTGGCGGGAGTCCTGTGCGAGGACCATGTTGGGGGAATTGGTCTCAGTCTCACTCAGGGGTTCCGAGCACCTCGTCTCCACGGTCACCTGACGCAAGGACAGGCTACTCAGGGTCACAGGATGACCTGCGCTGTGCTCTGCGGGCCAGAAATGTTACTCTTTTTCCTCCTAAGCGTGCCTGAATAGTAACTGTTTTTGGCCAGGCTTGTGCCAAGAATTAAGGCATTCGATTGTGGCCATTGGACGCGTGCAGTGGAAATAATCCGCTTCACTAAGTGCAGCAGGACGCTGGGATTTAGGCTTTTGTTCGAGGCTTAGGAAGGTGGGTATCTTGTAACCTGGGAGGTGGGAAGGATTGTTGAACTCTGAAAGTGAGCACGGTCGGCGTGGATGAGCGGAGCTCCGGTCCTTACTTGTGGAGCCGCTCCCTCGTGCAGGACCCGCCGATTCACCTGCTGCCGCTCGGGACTCTGGGGAGAAAGACACTTACTTCTTTGACTCTTGACAGTTCCCCGAGCTGCTGGACCCACAAGCCAGCGTGCCTCCTGTGTGTCCTTACCGTTAACTCTGCAGTCCCCTGTGCTCTAGAACATTCCATCTTCCCTCGAAGTCGACCTGGCAGGGATGCAGTTTAAGAATCTAATGCTTGGACAGACTGTGTGTCAGGTCTCTCACCCTACAGGGCACATGTCAGCAGATGTCCCAGGTCTGACTGCCAGGAGACCTATCCCCCCCAATGGCTGTCACCAGTGTACATTGTGCAGTGTCACAGTAGCCGAAGCTGACCTGCCTTTCGTACGTGGAGGTCAGACCCATGTCAGGCCCTGTTAGGCCTCCTCTCCGGGATGCTCAGGTGGCTCAGTCGGCCAGGCGTCTTCCTTCAGCTCAGGTCATGATCTCAGGGTCCTGGGATCGAGCCCTGCATCGGGCTCTCTGCTCGGCGGGGAGCCTGCTTCCCCCTGCCTCTCTGCCTGTCTCTCTGCCTACTTGTGATCTCTCTCTCTCTGTCAAATAAATAAAATCTTAAAAAAAAAATCTATAAAAAAGAAGGCTCCTCTCCCCCCAGGATTGAATCTTGAGCCTCCTCCTTGGAAGAAGACTGTGCAGTCCGCCCCCCAGCATTTGATTATGAACATTCTTGAATCCAGCAGAGTTGAAAGGATTTTACAGCAAATCCCTGTCCACCCACCACCTAGATTCTACCATTAACGTTTGTTATTCACATCTACCGGTGTCTCTCTGAACCGCACCCAAAACTCACCCTGCCTCTCTGATGCATTTCAGGTAAATTACAGACACCGTTCCATTTCAGTCTGGATACTTCAGCATGCTTCTCAGGAGCTGGGGTTCAATATCGTTTACAGTTTTCTTTTGCTGTAAAAATTATACACACTGAAACGTACGCATCTTAAAAGTGCATTAGCTAAATTCTAACAAACGTGTCCACTTGTGCGTTCCAAAGCCCTGCCAAGAAACAGACCATTGCCATCACTCAAAGTCCCTCATGCCTCCTGAGATGCGCCCCCCCGCCCCTACCGAGGCAGCCGCTGCTCCAATGGTTGGCATTCTAGACAGGCCTGTCGGGATTGGTTTCTGTTCGAGAACTTCACACGCATGGATTCAGGCAGTACGTTTTCTTTTTTCCTTTTTTTTTTTTAAGATTTTATTTACTTATTTGAGAGAGTGAGCACGAGCAGGTCAGAGGGCGAGGAGGAAGCAGACTCCTCCATTGAGCAGGGAGCCTGATGCGGGCTCGATCCCAGGACCCCAAGATCATGACCTGAGCCGAAGGCAGATACTTACCCCGCTGAGCCACCCAGGAGCCCCCAGGCTGTACATATTCTTTTGTTCAGGGATCCCCTTACTCACGCGCTGATTCTGGGATTCACGCGTGATGTCGAGTAGCAGTCTCCTGTATGTCTACACCATGACCAGTTATCTGCTCATCTCTTGTTGGCCATGGGGTTCTTTCGGGGCTTGTATTCTCATGAAAAGCAGTGAATATTTGTGAGCGGATCATTGCATGGACATATGTGGCCATTTCTTTTGGGTAAATACCTAACAATTGAATTGCCATTTATGCGGTGGCCATGTACTGAACTTTATGAGACATTGCCAGACTGTTCCCGGTGGAATTGTCTACGGGTTCCATCAGTTACTGAGACGGTGGGCGACCACATCTGTTGTTGTTTTGAATTTGTTTCTCCTTGTAGTTCTGTGCGTTTGGCTTCACGTATTTTGTTCTTAAGTATATACACTTTTTCGGATCATTATGTCTCATTGAAATGAGTCTCTTTCATCATGAAATGACCATCTTTATTTGTGGTAATGTTTTGTTTTTTTTTTTTTTAAAGATTTTATTTGAGAGAGAGAGAGAGTGTGAGCGAGCATGGGGGGTGCAGAGGGAGAGGTACAAACAGGCTTCCCGCTGAGCAGGGAGCCTGACGCTGGGCTCGATCCCAGGACCCTGAGATCATGACTTGAGCCGAAGGCAGACGCCCAACCGACTGAGCCACCCAGGCGCCCCAGTGGTGGATTATTCTTGATCCTATATCCAAACTCAACAAATGGTGGTCTCCTAATGGTCATTTACAGCGTGGAATTTGACAGCCCCATCAATCCACTTCTCATGTTCTGTTGCAGGAAAGTGCGCCAGCTTCTTTACACTGCATGTTGGCACGGTGTGCCCCTCAATGTGTCTGTAGCTTGGGATTGCATCTTCTGTAACCAGCATATTGCTTATCTAATTGTTATACCTTTAAAGAAAAAGATATATTTATTTTAGAGAGAGAGTGCATGGGGGAGTGTGAGAGAGAGGCAGAGGGAGGGGAGAGGGAGAGAGAATCTCAAGCAGAGTCCTCCCCCGCCCCCGCTCAGTGTGGAGCCCAATGCGGGGCTCAATCCCACGACCCTGAGATCACGACCTGAGCCGAAACCAAGTGTTGGACGCTCAGCTGACTGAGCCCCCCAGGCGCCCCCCTAGTTACACCTTTTTAATCTAGTCTGACGCCTGGTACCTTCTGATTCGCATTTAATGTAATTATTGATAGGTTTGTGTTCATTGGCCGCGTCCCTGTTTTCTGTTTCTCTCTTGTGCTCTGTTCCTCCTCCATCTGTCTGCTTTCGGGTCGAGTGCTTTTAGGGTGCTGTCGTGTTGCTGGCCACCGTGTGGGTTGCAGGACACACCCGTCGCTCGTCACAGACAGCCATGAATCCCTGCCACGCTCGTTCTCGTCTGCTGCAGCAGCCTGTCGACAGTAATGCGCCACAGACGCTGCCTCCTGTCTTTGCAGAGCTCTTGGCAGTTTGTTCCTGCACGTGTAATAAAGCCAGCATTATTATTTTTGCTTTAGACAATCGAATATTGACCTTTTTATATTGAAATAATGTTAAGTTTGCAAAGAAGTTGCATAAAGAGTACACAGAATACCCAGATGCCTTTCACCCAGATTTCCAATTATTAACATTTCTAAGCTATTTCAAGAAGCAATTGCATGGGACGCCTCGGTGGCACAGTTGGTTAAGCGTCTGCCTTCAGCTCGGGTCATGATCCTGGGGTCCTGGGATCGAGCCCCATGTTGGGCTCCCTGTTCAGCAGGGAGTCTGCTTCTCCCTCTCCCTCCCCCTGCTCGTGGTTTCTCTCTCACTTACTCTCTCTCAAATAAATAAATAATGTTAAAAAAAAAAAAAAGCAATCGCAGACGTGGTGCTCCATGACCCTTCATCCTTCAGTGTGCGTTTTCTTGATACAAGGACCATCCCTCCCCAGTAAGACCATTCAGTCGGGAAATTCGCATCAATCCTGTATTGCCGGCTGATTTCACGGACCGCATCCAAACTTGCTGACCGATGTTTGGTTGCTCCATTTCTGGGGAAGCTGACTCATCACTTGCCAGGTTTCTGCATTTTTTTTTTTTTAAGATTTATTTATTTGACAGAGAGCGAGTGAGCGTGCAGGGTGGAGGGGCAGAGGGGGAGGAGAGAGCCCCAAACCAACTCCCCACTGAGTGCGGAGCCTGACCTAGGGCTTGATCCCATGACCCTGAGATCATGACCTGAGGTGAAATCTAGAGACGGATGCTCAACCAACTGTGCCACCCATGTGCCCCAACCAGGTTTCTGCTTTTATTTTATTTTATTTATTTCAGAGAGAGAGCGAGAGAAAGCGCACACACACTAGTGGGGAAAGGAGCAGAGGGAGAGGGAGAGGCAGACTCCCCGCTGAGCAGAGAGCCCGATGCGGGGCTCGATCCCAGGACCCTGAGATGATGACCTGAGCTGAAGTCAGGCACTTAACCGACTGAGCCACCAGGCACCCCTAGGTTTCTGCATTTTAAAGTTCTTTTACCGTAATCTTTTATATTATTATTAGCTTTGAAGCTCCATTGTCCCGAACTCAACAAGTAGGAGCCATTGTAGGCTAGCTCTGGTGTCTTTATTTATTTATTTTTTTAAAGATTCTTTATTTATTTATTTGACAGAGAGATCACAAGTAGGCAGAGAGGCAGGCAGAGACAGAGGGGGAAGCAGGCTCCCCGCTGAGCAGAGAGCCCGACGCGGGGCTCGATCCCAGGACCCTGAGATCATGACCTGAGCCAAAGGCAGAGGCTTTAACCCACCGAGCCACCCAGGCGCCCCTGGTGTCTTTATTTTTAACTGTGGTCCAAAACCCATAACCTACCGTGTACCATCTTAGCCATTTTTCAGTGCAGTTCAGTCCTGTTAAGTGTATTCACGTTGGTATGTGGCTGGTGACTTTTGACTAGTCTCCAGTATTTGAGCTCTCACTTACATCTGCTGTAAGATATTCTAGGCTGTTCTGCTGCTTTCCTGCCCCGGCCCGCCTGGAAACAGACATTTGTCCGAGGGGCCCGGTTGCTTTCAGTGGAAATAGTATCTAGAAACCAAGGTTTGACTGTAGATGTGCTCATTGCTCCGGGGGTGTTACTTCTATTAGGGGACTAGGGACCCAGGCGCCCCCTAGAATGTGTTTTCAAATATCCTTGCTCACATAACACGGTACCAGATTGTTGAGTACTTGCCAAGCTGATAGATGAAAATGGTATTTGCTAATAATTTTGGGTTTTATTTTCCAAAACGAACTGAAGATTTTTCCTTACTAAAAAAAATGTATTTACCGCTTAGAAAAATAGCAAAATATAATCAAGAAAAAATGAAAAAAAAGTCCTGTCCACTGGGAACAACTATTATTAGAGCTTTTCAGATTGCTTTCCTACGTGTGTCTACCTTTCTGTGCACATACATGGTTTTACTTCCTTCATTTATTTCAGATACTTGTTTAGTGCCTACTGGGTCCAGTGCTTTCTGGGGAGTTGTCGCCACCTTCCTGAAACTCCTTCACCATCTTTGGGGAGGCTCTTAGTGCCATAAGATAGAGAGACCTGAGTGCTGTAGGAAGGAGCACAGGGTGGTGGGTCAGGATGTGCACTGTGCAGAGTGAGCGAATTCTCTGAAGGACCCACTCCCCCATCCCCTTGTCGCTTGAACTCTGTCATGTGGTTCTGTTGTTGCTGGAGAAGTAGGGCCCACTCTGGCTGCCCCTGCTGGGCTGCTCCTTATTGGTCAGCACAGATTTCTGTAGCTACATCTGGCACGTGTAGAGACAAGGCGACAGAGCACGCCTGTGAGGTAAGTATCAGGAACAGAGTTATTTATCCTCGAAGGGGGTTGAAGAGTCGGGGGAACTGGTTATGGATATCCCTTACAAAGATTCTGCTGTGTTTCAGTGCCTGTTACACAGAGACATCTGTGGCCCTCGTGTGTCTATATAGAATGCTCTTGTAAGTTTATTCTTAGAGCTGGAACTTTGCTGTAATTACCAGGGGCAGAAAGCCCCTGTCACTGGTATCTCATCACCTGGTATATTCAGAGGAGAAATGCGACATCCCTGAATCTCCCAGAGTTCCCTGCTTGGGGACCCTCATTTCCAGAGCTCTTCGCACGTGTCAGGATCCTGCATGTCATAAGAAGCTTGTGCTTGGCTCCCCAGTGCCGCAGCATTTTGGGAGGGCACGGTGTGACCTTTCTGGCGGTTCTGGATGCCTGGCCTGCCTTGTCTCCCAAGTGCCAGCCTGCAGTGGTGGCACATCATAGCCTCACCTCCCTCTTCCTCCGTGGCTGGGTCTTGGCCACAAGAGGAGGGGGCACCTCTGATTGGTCTTCTGTTTGTTTTTTTCATCTACTTCACTGCCGTTTTCTCTGGTCCCCAGGCCGTGAGTTCTTTCACACCCCGCCTTGGTTGTCAAACATCTTAACCTCTATAATGCGGGTCCTCTTGTTTGCGGTCTTGTAAAATGTGTGTTGTTTTCATGCTTTTTTACGGATCTTTTTATTTTGAAATAATTTCACACTTAGGAGTTGCAAGAGTAGCACAGGAGCTCCCACGTACCCGCGGCAAATTAACGCGGGCGGCGCGCGCTGCAGAAGCAGGGTGGCGGGTGCGCTGCCCGCCCCTTGATCTTGGCAGCTGCTCCGTGTCCGTGCGTGTCTCCCGTGTGGCTTCTGTCACACTCCTCAC
Organism: Potos flavus; assembly: GCA_028534135.1. NCBI lineage: Eukaryota > Metazoa > Chordata > Mammalia > Carnivora > Procyonidae > Potos > Potos flavus. The sequence continues at coordinate 56,932 of CM052887.1, read as the reverse complement.
TGCCCGCTCACCGGGGTTTGGCAGGTTTTCAGAGGCTCTCCTGGTGGTCTCCCTCGCCGCGGGGTCAGGCCCCGGTGCTGATGCTCTGGGCCTGGCCAGCACCACTGGATGCATCCTCTCTGGCCGCCTGCGGGTGCTTGCCGGCTAGGAGGTCCCGCCCTGTGAGGAGGAGCCTGCGTGGCCCCGCCCCGTGGGGGGAGGAGCCTGCGTGGCCCCGGCCTTGGGCGTGGCGTCCTGGGACTGCGCTGTGGGCTCTCCAGTCTAACGCAGGTTGCTCTGGCCAAGCTCAGGGGCGCAGCCTTAAGGAGCCCATGGTGTGGGTCCAGGAGAAGTGCCCTCGGTTGTGTCCCCCCTGCACGGCAGTTGTTTATGGGAGCGGCTGGCTTTTGTCCTGCAGTGAAGGTGCGCTTTGCCTCTCCTGCTGGACACAGCTTTAGGGGAACTCGTCAGAATTGGGGTAAAACGGTCACTGCCTTTATTCTGGGGGCGCTCCTCGCCCTCACCCTGCTCCCTCTGGGGGCGCTCATGCCCTCACCCTGCTCCCTCTGGGGGCGCTCCTCTCCCTCACCCCGAGCTCTCCGGGGGCGCTTCTTTCCCGCACCCCGAGCTCTCCGGGGGCGCTTCTTTCCCGCACCCCGAGCTCTCCGGGGCGCTCCTCTCCTTCACCCCGCGCCCTCCGGGGGCGCTCCTCGCCCTCACCCTGCTCCCTCTGGGGGCGCTCATGCCCTCACCCTGCTCCCTCTGGGGGCACTCCTCTCCTTCACCCCGCGCCCTCCGGGGGCGCTCCTCGCCCTCACCCTGCTCCCTCTGGGGGCGCTCATGCCCTCACCCTGCTCCCTCCGGGGGCACTCCTCTCCTTCACCCCGCGCCCTCCGGGGGCGCTCCTCTCCCTCACCCCGCGCCCTCCGGGGGCGCTCCTCTCCCTCACCCCGCGCCCTCCGGGGGCGCTCCTCGCCCTCACCCTGCTCCCTCTGGGGGCGCTCCTCTCCCTCACCCCGCGCCCTCCGGGGGGGGCTCCTCTCCCTCACCCCGCGCCCTCTGGGGGCTCCTCTCCCTCACCTTGCTCCCTGTGGGGGCGCTCCTCGCCCTCACCCTGTTACCTCTGGGGGCGCTCCTCTCCCTCACCCCGCGCCCTCTGGGGGCTCCTCGCCCTCACCCCTGTGCCCTCTGGGGGCGCTCCTCGCCCTCACCACACGCCCTCTGGGGGCGCTCCTCTCCCTCACCCCGTTCCCTCTGGGGGCGCTCCTCTCCCTCGCCCCACGCCCTCTAGGGGCGCTCCTCTCCCTCACCCCGCGCCCTCTGGGGGTGCTCCTCGCCCTCACCCTGCTCCCTCTGGGGGTGCTCCTCGCCCTCACCCCGCGCCCTCTGGGGGTGCTCCTCTCCCTCGCCCCGTTCCCTCCGGGTGCGCTCCTCTCCCTCACCCCGCACTCTCTGGGGGCGCTCATCTCCCTCGCCCCGTTCCCTGTGGGGGCGCTCCACTCCCTCACCCCGTTCCCTCTGGGGGCGCTCCTCTCCCTCACCCCGCTCCCTCTGGGGGCTCCTCTCACTCACCCTGTTCCCTCTGGGGGCGCTCCTCTCCCTCACCCCGCGCCCTCTGGCGATGCTCCTGCCCCCCCCCCCCCGTGTTCCCCCTTTGGTTTCTGTGTGTTTGGCTCACAGCGGCAGGGGTTGCTCTTGGGTCAGAAGGTTGGAAGAAGGTAGGTGCTGGGAGGCCTGAGCTGCAGGCCAGGCCTGTCGCCAGAGCTCCTGGCGGCTGTGAGGCTGGTCATGGGCACCGGGAGGTCGCGGGGCCTTGGCCTCAGTGCCGCCTGACATCCTTCTGTCGAGGCGCCCGGAGGCATCTGGCCGCACTGGGAGGAAGTAGCCGAACGCCCAGGCGTGGACGCAGTGTGTCCCAAGAGGTTGTAAAGTGTTGGGCGTCCTCTCTCGTCGGTGGCTGTGGGGCCTGCATGTGCTCAGCTCTCCGTGGCGCTGTCCAGATGGCTCTCGGGTGACCTGCGGAAGCGGGGCCTCAGACTCTGCTTGTGTCCTGACTTGTCCTGCACAGGTGTGGAGAATGGACAGGCGACGGTTGCAGGCGGGTCTCTGGAAGCCATCAGTCTGCCACGACTCCCACTGGGCTGCAGGCCACCATGGCTCGGCACGCGCTGGCTTTGTGTGGCCGACGGAGAGTTCAGACGGGGCTTGGTGGCTGGGTGCAGGCAAGGTGATTGTCGGCTTCTCCTCCCGGAGCACAGCTTTCCTGCGGAAGGCACCGGCAGTGTCCGAGGTGGCGGACCGTGCCCGGCGCCGTGGGGCCAGCATCCCTGCTGTTCCAGGCTCCGTGCACCAGTGGCTTCTGGCCGGGTGGGACCTCGGGCCCGGACGTGGGCTCAGTAGTGCATCTGGGCCCCTGTAGGGGTGCCGGCCACTCTTGCCGTGCACCCAGTGCCCTGCAGCTTCTCTTCCAGTTACCTGTGCTGATGCGAACAGCAAGTCCGATGCACCGCAGCCTGCTTTCATGTCCATATAGGAACACGCGGGATGTCGGGGGGCGTGCGGGCTGACCCTGCCCCGCAGTTCCTGCACCCCAGGCTGGGCTCTGGCTCGGCTGCCACGTCCCCCACCCACCTGCCAGCAGCCCCTCCAGCCAGCTTTGCTTGTCCCTCTGTCCCACTGGAGCTCTGGCCTATCGCGGAAAGAAGGTCCTGGTCCCGAGGGTAAGTGGGTGCTCGAGGGCTAAACTTGGCAGGAACATCTGAGATGTCTGTGAGACAGACTCCCGAAACACAGAAACACAGAAACACGGGCTAGAAGTGGACAGACGCCTCGTGTTGGGCTGGGATTGGCGGCCTCGTGACTGGGTCTGTTCCCCTGAGTTAATTTATGATCCCAGCGAAAAGGCCACCGGGCTCTTCTCTGGAACCAGACTACTTGAATGGAAGCTCACCCGAGTTACGAACAAGCAAGAACACGGAAACTTCTATGGAAAAGAAGAGCGCCGCGGGAACAAGCCCAGAGTGGCCGCACCCCTGCCGGACGGTGAGGGGTTGTCCTGCGGTGACCTGCGGGAACGGAGGGGCGAAGTCAGAAATTGGCCCGCTCTGCGAGGAGCTGAGTGTGCAGGAGAGTGGGGAGATCTGATTCTTCGCGAGTGCGTGGGGTAGCTGGGTCACCGTACAAAAAAGGATAAAATGGGTCCATCCTTTATACTGGACACCAGGGTGAGCCACAGATGGGCTCTGAAATGTAAATAAAAACAAATACATAAAATAAATAATTAAGCCATAAAAGACAAAAAGACCTGACCACATCAACATAAGCAAAGTAAAAAGACAGATCAAGAAAACATTATCTGTACCTTATAAAACAGAAGGTAAGTGTTTCCTAAATAAGATGCTTCTAAAAAAAGGGAGAATAACAGCCAGGGGCTGAGAGGAAAAAATGGGCGAGAGATGGGAACAGACGGTTCACAGAAGGAGAAACACAAATTTCCTTTAAAAAAAGTGTGAAAAGGGGCACCTGGGTGGCTCAGTCCTTAAGCATCAGGTCATGGTCCCAGGGTCCTGGGATCAAGCCCCGCATCGGGCTCCCTGCTCAGCGGGAAGCCTGCTCCTCCCTCTCCCACTCCCGCTGCTTGTGTTCCCTCTCTTGCACGGAGTCTCTGTCAAATAAAAAAAAATTTAAAATTTAAAAAACAAAAACGCGTGAAAAGGCAAATCAGACTCTTGGATAACGAGAAATGCAAATTCAAATGGCTTGGGGCTTCCTGTCTGTTGCCCTCCCCCAGGCAGCAGAAACCCCAGAGTTGGTCAGGCTTGAGGGAAGGGGCCTGCGCAACCCCAGGCAGGGCATAAGGGCGACGCCTGGCTCGCCTGGTGTGTTGACTGAGCCAGCATCCCACTTCCGAAGACCCACCCCGAGGACACAAGAACAGGAGGCGGAGTGTGCTTTCTGGCTCTGCTGCTCGTGCAGGGGGCAGGCTCTCCAAGCTGCGCTGCACCCACACGGTGGGTTTTGGGGGCGCGTGGCCAGAGAAGGAGTCCTTTGAGCCCCACGAGCGGGCTCCAGGACATGCATGAGCCGGTATTCACTCTGGTGGTTTTTAAACCATTACCTGGAGGCCGGGACGGTGTGACCTCTGAGCATAGGCTTCGTGCCTATGCGACCCTCTCATGTTCTATAATAGTACAAATGCAATAAAAGCTTCTTAAAATGTCACTTAAAAATATGTATTAAAAATGGCATTAAAAAAAATGCCATAAAGTCACAAAAAGGCATACCCCTCGGAGAAGAGTTCTTTCCAGTGATGAGATCATAGACATGTGACAGCACGCCCCCAGTGGGATATACTCTGAGAACAAGAAGTACCAAAAAGCCCCGAATTGTTTTCAGTGATCGTATTAGTAATAATAGTGACACTGTCATTTTGCAACGGTCCCGTATGTTTCAGGACGTGGTAGTTAGCACCCTTAGACACGGACTTCCAGCACGGGACACGGCGGAGCGCACGGAGGGCGGTAATCCATGACCCTGTGATCCCAATTTTGAACGGAAAGTGTCACTCTGAGCTCCTAAAGTCTTTCAACGCAGAAAGCTCGCGTCCTTATTCTCTGGTTGAAAAGTCCCGGAAATAAGCGCCAGTGAGCACCGTCCGTGCCTGCGGGACCTGAGAGGGCGTTTTCCCCGGGAGGCGGCTGCTCCCCCAGCTCCCCGCCGGCGCCCCAGCGGCTCGGGGTTCCTTCCGGTTTGCCTGTGCGATTCAGGGACAGTGTTACTTTGACAGCTGTGACCAGGGAGAAAGGAGGAAGCGTTTAACGTGGCTCTTCTGACGGAGCCGAGGATGTGCGATGGGTGAGGATGACACGGGTTCCCGGTGGGACGCTCAACCTGTTCCTCATAGGTTCGTGCCGAGCTAATTTTATTGGAGTTGGGGCGCTGGGTCTTTGGCAGTGTCGTGAGCCGTGGAGAACTGAGACCGCCGGTCAGAGCTCGTGTCCACCTTCATCCTTCCGCTTGCGGTTCATTTTCTTCTTTCCTTTTTAATCTTTTGTCAGTTTTGCCAGTTAATTTTCTTTAAAAAAAACAACAACTCTAGGGCCAGATTATGTTTGGCACTTGCTCCAGTTTTTGATCCAGTGGAGAATATTTCTTTTTCTTTTTTTTAGTTTGTATCGGGGTAAAGTACACATAGTCTTTGTGACTTTAACCATTTTGTTTTGTTATGTTAAGTAATCTCTGCACCCATCACAGGCCTTGAACTCACGACACTGAGATCATGAGTGACCCGCTCCACCCACTCAGCCAGTCAGGCGCCCCCCAGTGGAGAATGTTTCTTTTTGACTTCCTAATTATCAGGGTGTTTAAGAGGATCAGAACTGGCCTTCCCTCCCGGTGCCGCAATCGTAGCTGGAAGGTGGTGCCGGACAGCTCGTGGTCGCCTTGCCCCCACGCAGAACAGAACTGCAGGCGTCAGGTGCTGAGGAGGGCGGCTGCGGGGTGCTGAGACCTGACCCCTGCTCCCCAGCTCCCTGCCTCCCCCACCTCCCAACCGTGTGGACCGTGAACAGCGCCCCTGCTGGGGGCTGCTGGCCGGCCAGGTCGTCAGGAACTAAGATCATTCACGGAAGCAATAAAAGACACAAGCGTAAAGGTAACATAAAGGAAGATCCTGGTGGATCCATTTCGAATTAGAACTCTCAGTTTGAATTCATATCTCTCTTTTTTAAAAGCACGCATTTCTTAGATGCAGAGATGCGTGGAGGCAGTGAGTGTGCCCAGCACCGCAGGTTGGTCTGAGTTCTGTGTGTGCAGTCCGACCGAGCAGGAAAATGTCATTTCTGCCACAGCGTCTGTGCTTCCAGAGACGTGTCAGTCAGTCTTGCTCTGTCTGGTGTTCAGAACCAGGCCGTACTGTAGTAGCACACTGGGGTTGTGTCTGTGTTGACCAACTTTGGTTTTCTAGAGTTTTTAATTATTTTTCTGTATTTATTTATTTGAAGTAATGTCTGTGCCCAACGTGGGGCTTGAACTCGTGACCCCGAGATCAAGAGTCCCACGCTCTATGGCTAAGCCAGCTGGGCACACTTATAATTAGAAAGTCAAAAAGAAATATTCTTCACTGGGGGGCGCCTGGCTGGCTGTCAGTGGAGCATGAGATTCATGATCTCAGGGTTGTGAGTTCAAGCCCCATGATGAGTGTAGAGATTACTTAACATAACAATATAACATACCAAATAAAATGGTTAAAGTCACAAAGACTATATGTACTTTACCCCAATAAACATAAAAAAATAAAGAAGAAATATTCTCTACTGGATCAAAAACTGGAGGAAGTTTTTAATAATTTGCTTTTTTCTTTTCTCTTTGAAAAGTGCCAAGCTATTATCGTGAAGATAGAAATTCTAGGGTCCTAAAGCTATAATTTATGTAATGGAGTCCTCCTTCATGTTTTCTTCTGGGGCCTCCTCTGTTCTGTTTCCTTTTTTTTTTTTTAAGATTTTATTTATTAGAGCGAGTGAGAGAGTGCGAGCGGGGGGGAGGGGCAGAAAGAGAGGGAGAAGCAGGCTCCCCGCTGAGCAGGGAACCTGATGTGGGGCTCGTGGGGCTCGATCCTGGGACCCTGAGATCATGACCTGAGCCGAAGGCGGATGCTTAACCCACTGAGCCACCCAGGCGTCCCTGCTGGTCTATTTTAATTTGGACCCATTGCTGCTTCGGCTTAGTGCCCAGCTCACACTGTGATTAGGTCATTATGTTCCCGGGTCACTGGCACAGTCCCCTGGAGTCCACATCTTTTTCTCTCCTGGACACTTTTTCTTTTGCTGGTGGTATGTCCTCTAGTATGTTTTTCGAAAAGAGGTTTTAGGCGTATGCATTCCAGGGCACTTCAGATATGAACATGACATTATTTCGCCTGAACTCGATGAACAGTTGGCTTCGTATTAACTTCTAGGTTCAGAATAATTTCCCGTCAGAGCTTTACGAGCGTGCTGCTCTGATCTTGTTCCGGTCCCCTCTTGGAGCCCTGCAGTCTCATGAGGCCGGGCCTGCGTGTCTGGGGTCCGTCTGTCCCCGTCGGCCTTGGCACGAGGCCTTTCCGTCTGGAGAGCCCGGCCTTCGTCGCTGTCTTCAGTCGTGTCCCTGCTGGTCTCCCCCAGGTCACTGACAGACTTTCTGAGTCCGGCCTCTGTGACCTATGGTGTTTGTCATATCTTCCTATTTTTCCTGTTTTGCTTTGTGTTCGAGGACGGGGCGAGCAAACTTTTCAGGAGAAAAGGCCCCGGCGGTGACGGTGTCCGGTCTCCTGGGCCCAGAGGTGAAATCAGGGATGTCGGTAGGTATTCTCCAAGCAGAGAGGAAGCACATTTCCACGACATTTTCCTTGGCGAAGAGCACAGTGCAATTACCGTGAATACGTGTGCGGTGCGGCGCCAGCGAGGACGGGGAATGGAATTGTTCCGGGGGCCGGTGCGCTGAGTGGGGCTCAGAGTTAGCGCTGTCGGCACACTGGCTAGAATGTCCGTTTGGAGGAGGTCTTGGCTGCGGGCTGCACCCGGTCGCTGGTTTCGGCCCAGCAGCAGCCCTCTGCTGGCCTGTGCGTCCCGACACTCAACGTTTGTCGCTCCAGAGGACCCTTGCTTGCTGCGTGTCACCGCTGCGTTTGGGGGAGCAGCCCGCCCGAGATGCCTGCAAGCGGCCGCGTATCTGTCCCCGTGTCTCGTCTGCGACATCTGCCCGTGCGCTCGCTGGCCTTGCTCTTTCTCGCCCACTGGGTGACTGTGACATCTGTGAAAGCAGGCCGCCTGCCTGGGAGGGGGGCTCCACCGGGGTGTCTCGTAGTTGTGCCCGTTCCGGGGGCCGCCCTGCACCTGCCCTCAGCGGCTGTGTGGAGGCCAGGGCCACCCGGTCCTGCTGCCTGGGGGCGGCTCGGAGAAAGAAGGAGGTGTCCGCGTCCAAGCCGGAGATCAAGGGACATCTGGTCGATGCGGGGCCGTATTCGAGTGTATCTGGTTCGGGGCCGCCTTCTCCGTCTGGGGCACGCGTGCTCATCGTTGGGGCGCGGAGTGATTGCTTCGGAGCCCTGGGTCTACCCAGAGCCGGCAGGTACCGAGCTTCAGTACCGTTTAACTGGAACCATGTGAAAAGGCCATTTTTATGGGCAAAAAGCTGTTGAACGCCAGCACTTTGGTTTGGTTCATCCTAATAACAAACCTGTGTCGCGCTTGTTAAGCGGGTTGATCTGTGAGCACACATGGTCCCTCCAGTGAACCAGACGCTTATGTAGCCTTTCCTGTTGACAGGCTGTTCTGGAATATTCCGCGTCAGGCCTCCTCATCAGCACACCCGCTTCTGCTTTTCTAGATGAGGGGGTTTGACCCTAAAGACGTTGAAGGGAACTTGCTCGGAAACGTGCTCATCTGTGTCACGTGGGGACTCGAACTCGGGAGGCCCGGGGGACACAGAGGCTGTTGCAGGCTGGGGGCTCCGCGGGTGCGCTCGGGGCAGAGGTGACCACCCAGGGGCGGGGGCACTTCCCGAGTGGTCAGAGGGGAGCCCTGCAGGGTCCGGGTTTGCCTGGTCGCTCTCGTTAGCAGTGAATCTGCAGAACGATCGGGCCTTCCAGAACAGTCCTTCAGTGGACGACGCAGTGCTGGCCAGAGAGGCGGGCAGGCCGCCGTGGGCACGCGAGCTCCCGGCCGCCCTCAGCACGAGCTCTCCTCGGGTCGCGTGCTCGCGGCCGTTTGGATTTTGCCAGCAGTGTGAGGGCGCCGCCCGCCTCTTACCCCCTTCACACAACGGTAGGCAGCTTCAGTGGGCTGTGCCGCAGGAAGCTGCGGTTTTTGCGCTTCCTGCTCATTGACATGTTTTCTTAGCGGGAGGGCTGACATCGGACCGTGTTTTCAACAACATCAGCGGGGAGCGGAGGAGCATGCACGGTAACTTTGGGCAGAGGGGGAGGACCAGAGCTCTTCCTCAGACTCTCCAGCGGGTGTCCCATGGAGAACGAGGTAGGTGCGAGCCCAGTGGGCAAGGAGCCGGGGGGTCCCGGGCCCACAACCCCCGCTTCGGGAGGAGGAGAGGAGGGTTCCCGCTGGCTTCCGGGGCTGAGAAGTGGTGGCTGGTGGCGGCCGGTGAGCAGGCGAGGAGGTCCACCCATCTTAACCCCAGAAGTAGGAGGCCGAGGTGTCCCATCTGCAGGGGACGAGCGGGTTTTGCGTGGATTCGTGGTTGGTTAGGACGCAGGATCTGAGTTGGAATGGGACTTAGGGAAAGGGTGAGGAGAAAGAGCCCATGGCGCTGGCAGGTGCACACCCAGAGTGTCGTCTGTGCCAGGACCCCACCGAAGGCACCTGTGCGGCTCCCGCCGGGGAAGCTGTCGGGGGCCCGGAGTTGGGGGGACCTTGCGGTCTGGGGAGGGCCGGAGGGCGCGGGCTGTGTCCCGCTCCTCCCTGGGCTTCGAGCACCTCAGGCCTTTTTCCTGGTGGTAGGCACTTCGCACTGCAGATCGCTTTCATGGCTAATCTGTTGCCCCGCGTAACCGAGAACGCCGGTGGTTAGTTGATACTAAGATGAGCACTGGGGTGAGTCTTGGGGGAGGGGGCTCCTGGCTGGCTCAGTTGGAGGAGCATGTGACTCTTGATGTTGGGGTTGTGAGTTCGAGCCCCACATTGGCTGTAACGATGACTTAAAAATAAAATTTTTAAGAACGAAAGAAGGTGGGCAGTGTTGCAGGGCGGGTGTGACACTAAGGGGCCCTTGGTCGAGGGGCTCGCAGGAGAAGGTTTGCCGCCCTGCCGCACGCGCCTGCCGAGGTGCGCGGCAGGACAGAACCGCAGCCTCGGTTTCTGCTGCAACGGGCCCGCGAGCTGTCTGCCCGACCACCAGTCTGGCCTCGGCGCCTCCCCCAGGCTCAACCGCAGCCCCGCGTGGCCCTGACCGCTGGGCCCTGGGGGAGGGACGGAGACACCCTCACGTGGCAGCCCCAGGGTCGGGCACCCACCGAGTACTCGGTAGACGTTTGCTGAGTGCTGGACTTGAGGATGCCCGCGGCCTCGTACTTGGAAAGTGTGTGTTCAGGGCCAGTTCTGAACTATGAACTAAAGGATTGGGTAAGATACGTCCTCGGGAACATGTGGACTTGCACCAAGGTGACACGCCTCCTGGCTGCTGGGGACCCCGCGGAGGACGCCGAGCCCAGCGCTGTGCCCATGCAGCCGGCTGGCGTGTCGCCTTGTGATTAACTCTGGTCCCCAAGTGGGGCCCACTGCCCCATGAGTGGTTGAGCTCGTTCTTTCAGAGATGCATCACTCTTTTTGTAAGTGAGATGCTCTGGTGGAGACGTTAGCCTCCGAGAATTTATGGAGGAGACGCACCCGCTCAGAGCCCGGGCGCCCCAGGTGAGTGGCTAAGCCGAGCTTGAGCCCAGCAAAGTCTAGGCCAGCCTGGCCCCTGGGTGCGCCTCTGGGAAATGCTCAGCAGCCAGACTGAGTGTTTAAGAGCGGCCTTCTAGGTCCCGAACTTCAAAAGTGGTTTCCAGCATCAAATGGAAGCTACTGGAGGAATAGGGAAGGATCTCAGGCTCATTTCCAAGCCAGTCCAGAAAGTTCCCCCAGTTATAGAAGCGGCCAGGGTTCTGTGTGCCGCGGCCGCCCCGCATCCCTGCCCCGGCCCTGGACCCGCGGGGCCCCGTCTCTTCACAGAAGACTCAGGCTCAGGTGGACCCCAGGCCGCACCTAGTGCTGGGCTCCAGTATTGAGGGGGAGTCGTCAGCGTCGTGCTTCTTCGGGGGCCGAGTAGGTCCTTGTCCTCTAGGGGCAGGGACTGTGAGATCCTTTCGGTGATGACACTGAACATCAGCACTCAGTAAAAGTTCCTGTGGCGCGAAGAAGGAGCACTGGCACCATCAGACGCGCTTTTAAAACTTGATGTCTCGATCTGGAGAATATTCCAGAAATTAAAGGATCTATGATTGTATTCGGGAACCCTGCTTCTGTGTCAGAATATTCTGAATTGTCTCCCCGTGTGTTTTCTTAACCAGAACTTCACTTTACGTTTTCGTGTTCAAAAGCAACCTCCGTTCCCAAACCGGAGTGCCCTCCTGGTCACGGTGTTTCTGGAGAGGCGGAGGGGCCCACCGCCTGCAGGGAACACGCCGCTGGCGCGGGCTCAGGTGCCCACGGGGAGGGCAGGTTTGCCACGCTCCGTGTCTCTACCTGGTGGTTTCAGCGATCCACTTTCTGGGAAAGCTCGTCCACCACTGAAAGTTCCTGGAGGTGCTCACAACGGCCAGAAGCCTGGGGCGCGGGCCATTCAGGGCTCCGCGCGGAGGCTGTAAGCTGGGCGCATTCGGCCGGCGCGCTGTGCGCGGGGGCTGGCACCCCGTGCCTCCCGGGCTTGTGCCTTGTGGCCGGAGCGGCACCTTTTAAGGCAGAGCAGCAGCACTGATGCATACCTTCGAGGCGGCAGGCAGGCAGTTTTCATCATGGATTTAGCGCCTGTCCCCCTGCTTTGGGCTCCATTTCCGGCCTGACTGTGCGCCCTTGCGGTAGGAGCGGTCTCGTTCCCCGATGGGGCCTCCCCCACACCTGGCAGGCACCGAGTGTCCACTGACCGGCACTTACTTCCCCCCCTCCCCCCGCCGCCCCTGCCCCAGTGCTGGGGTCCCCTGCGGGGTCCCAAGGGGCGGTGACACAGGAGGATGGCTCAGGCTCCGCCTCGGGGGCAGTGGCCCTCGGGCAGTGGGAGACCTCTGGAGTGGGCTGCCCAGGTGTCCTTGTGCCGCAGGGGCCACACACACGCCACAGACCCACCTGCCGAGCCTCTGCCTTCAGTCTTCAGGCCGAGCTGCAGGGCTGAGGCTCCGCGCTCCCTCCCCGCACCGACCATGTGTGCAGACGGTAATTCGGTGAGCCGTACCTCATCCACAAAGGAGCAGCGTGGGTTGTGTGCGGTCTGTGGCCCGGTGACTTGGCATGAGCCTCACGGTGAGAGGCTGACTGTGGCAAACCTGGCCTCTCAGAGCCGATTTCCCGGTGCTCCCAGGAGCAGGGGGGTAACAGGTGGGAGAGCGCGCGTGAGCGGTCGTGTGTGCCGCCGGAGTCCACTCACCCTCGCCTGTGCCCCGGCTGGTCGCGGTGCAGGCGGGGGAGCTTTGTGGGGTGGCTAGGGAGAGGGGGGGCGTAGGCACAGATGTCCACGTGGCTTGTACGTTTCGAGAGGGTCGGGGTGCGCTCGTGCCCGCCGTCGTGGCTCCGTGGCCCTGAGGCGGTGGCGTGCACCTGTCGCCGGAACTGGGAGGTGCTCTGTGTGCGGAAGCCGGGGTCCGGAAGGCTCTGCTGACTGGGGCGCGGGCCAGAGAGGCAGCCCGAGTCCGGTGCGGCCTGCCGGCCTGGGGTAGGGCTGGTGAAACGTGGTGCTCACTTGACTACATTTCCGGGGTCGTTTTCAACTTAAAATTTGCCGTGGCCGTTTGGCGCGTTGTGGCTGACCGTTTCCCACCGCTCCCCACCTGGGCCGCACACAGAGCCCACCTTCTCCGACGCCCCCGGGCTTGCACCCCCAGTACCCCCCCCCCCCCGCTCTTGGCCACGCCCCGAGATTGGGCGGGGCTGAAACTCCCAGCGGCTGGGGAGAACGGGGCCTGCCCAGACCGCAGGGGCGGGCGGGCTCCTCGGAGACGCTCCGTCCCTGCTGCAGTCCGTCCGTGTGCCTGTGAGCCCCTGGGCACCTTGTCTCAGCTGAAGCGTGAGCAACTGCAGGCAGGACCTGCCCTCGTCCGGGTGTGAAAAACTCGCGGAGATGGAAATTGGAAGTATAAGCTAGAGAGACAAGTAAAGGAAGCGCCCGTGGACGCCACCCAGCTTCGGCGGTAGCCCTGCGGGTCCTACGTCAGCCTTAGCGCACTCACCCTGGGGGGCTCCGTGGAAGGGCGTGGGGAGTGGGAACCAGGAGGTGCTCCAGGGCAGGAAGAGGGGGTGGTCCAGGGCGGGGAAGGGTGCTGCAAAGGGGGAGTGCTCCAGGGCAGGGGGGTGCTCTAAGTCAGGGAGGAGGTGCTCCCAGGCAACGAGGGGGTACTCCAGGGTGGGGAGGAGGTGACGCTGCAGAGCGAGTGTGCTGGTGGGTGCGGGTGGGCCCTGCAGGGTGTGCCGAGAGACCCCGAGGCCTGGCCTGCCTCGGTGGGGCGTCAGTGCACCTGTTTGCCCTCCGCCTGCGAGGCTGACGGGCTGGTGAGGAGCCTCACGGCTTCGAAGGTCATGGCACTGGGTTGTGCGGGACGCGGCCTAGTGCCGAATGTCCCCCGCGCACAGGAGGAACTTGTGAGGACTGTTTGGTGACAGAGGTGTGCAGCTTTTTTCCGTCGTTCCTGTGAGTGCGGGTCCGAGCCGAGCCTGTGGGTCCTGTCCTGGCTGCGGTCGGGCGCCGGGCCGTGTGGGCGGGCCAGCTGCTTCTTGGGTCCGAGGGGGACTGCGGGTCCCTGTGGGGCGGTTCCCGACCCAGGCCGTGCGTTGGGGTCTTCTTTTCTCTGGTTTGCATTCCTTCGGGTTGGCTGGAAGCAGTGAGCCCGCGCCTATCCGCATGCAGGTGTGCGGTGACCACGGCAGGTGAGGGGCTCCCTGGCAGAGTCCCAGAGGGGACACCAGGCCGGCTCACGCTCTGTAGCTTTCCTTCGGTGGGAGGATTAGCCTCTGTGGTGCGGGTCGCGCAGTGCTGTCCGCACCCTGGGGCAGCGAGGCCCTGTCAGCAGGAAGGGCGTGCGGAGCGCAGGGGTGGGCGCAGGCAGCGGGCGGGCTCGCGGCTGCTGACCTGTGTCCTTTGCTGAGGCCGCAGTGCCTGACCAGGGCCCTGGAGCGAAAGGACCCACCCGCTGGAGCCGGGGGCTTGGGCTACGTTGCTGTCTTCTGGGGGAGTCCTCCCCCTTCCTGCCCTCTCCCGAGCCACGAGATGACTGGCCTGGAGAGCGTGCCCTTGCCTTTCCAAGTGTCCGAGAGCCGGCGGAGGACGGGCCCCCCGCTCCGCGTGCCCACGGCGGCGCCAGGCCCCCCCCAACCCCGGCCGGCATTCTCAGTACCGTCCTCCCCGGGCCGTGCGGGCAGCCCCTTTGCACGGGGACCGTGGTGGTGGCTCGGCCACTTTGGCTTGTGCGCCGTGGGGGCTGCGCGGAGCCTTCGTGAATAACGACCTCCAACCCTTGCCGTTTCTGCCTGCAGCCCGGAATTGTGTCGCCGTTTAAACGAGTATTCCTAAAAGGTGAAAAGAGTAGAGATAAGAAAGCCCATGAGAAGGTGACAGAGCGGCGCCCTCTGCACACTGTGGCGCTGGCCCTGCCCGAGCGCGTGGAGCCCGACAGACTGCTGAGCGACTACATCGAGAAGGAGGTGAAGGTAAGTCCGGCCGGGGGCGTGCCGCCGGCGCTGCTGTGGCCGGTGACTGTGCCCGTGCTCCATGTTCCTGTCTGCTGGCCGCATTGCCGGCTCTTGCTACAGGAGCAGCCGCCTCCTTTCTCTCGAGGGCGGGAGTGTGTGCTGCGTGTTGCGGTCACGACCGAGGGTCCCCCGAACCCTGTCCAGGCCTGCGCGCAGGCACCTGTGGATAAGTGTGGCACGCCCGGTCCCCAAACACGCTGGAGTGGAAGAGAACCGGGGAGAGGGGCTGCGGCCTCGAGGTCTGGGCGGTAGAGGGGGGCTCCGCCAGGAGTGGGGCACCTGCACTTGGAGAGGGCGCCCGGGACGGTGGGGCAGCGGATTTCCCGGAGCCAACCAGCCTCCGAGTCCTCTCGGGATGCAGAGCAGTCCAGCCCGAGCCCCGGTCGGGGACGGCGTGGGGCGGGTGGTGTCCTCAGAGGGATTTCTGCTCTCGCCTGGCCATCAGGTGGCAGGGGAGGTGCATGGTGTCCTCGGCAGAGACAGGGGACCGGGGAGGCTCAGGCGTGGGGACACTTGGCCCAGAGGAGGGTTGGAGCGACCCCGAGTGAAGCTGATACGAGGCCAGCCTGGTACGGAGTGGGGAGTCCCCCGCTCCTCTCCCTGCCATGCTTCCCGAATGCCTGTGCAGGCCTGTCCCACATGGGGGTGCCGGGGGTGCTCTCGGCGGGGGGCTGGGGTTACCGCTCGCCAGGCTGAGCACAGCCCGTGACGCTGCCCGCACGCGTGGCTTCTGCCGGGGCCAGCGTGGATTCGTACACGTTCGAGGAGATAGAACCCGCGACACACTCGGGACGCAAATGTGGGTGTGGCTGCAGCCACGGGGGAAACGGGGGGGGGGGGCAGTGTAACGTCCTCGGAGAGGTGAGAGCAAACACGGTGAACTCGGAAGTTATAGGCTCCACTTCTGAATAAAGACGGGCAGACGGGAGCTTTGAAACGAGAGGTACGTCCGAGGGCGTCTTAAAACGTTCATTGGAGGGCTCAAGCGAAAGTCAGGAGAGGCGCCCAGAAGAGGGACCAGAAGGTGAAGAGAGGAAAGCAGTCAGCGGGAGGCGGGAAGAGCAGGTGAGGGTCGGAGGGAGGCCCAGGAGGGGTGGAGGCGGAGAGGCGGCGCCCAGGCGGAGATGCGGGGCCCGCTGCAGAGCTGGCCAGTGTGACCTCGGGGGACGAAGGGGTCTCGCCATGCTGACCAGGGGAGTCCCGCTCTGAGGGAGCCACGGGAGGACGTGCTGCCTCGCAGTGCGGGACACCCCGTGAAGGCGGAGACGCGGGTCCAGAGCCAGGGCTCCCCCCTGGAAGGAGCCGGGAGGGTTCCGGGTGTGGCGCACGAGCCCAGGGCCCGGCGAGACTCTGAGGACCGGGTCTGAGCGCCTGGGGAGAGGCGGCAGGATGTTTTTCATGTGTTCCGGGAGAGGCTGGGGAAGAACCGGGAGGAGTCCGAGCCGTGTGTGAGGACAGCGCAGGTGCGGGGAAAGGTCGCCCCTATTAAACGCCGGAAGAGAAAAGTTGGGGATTTCTGCTTCCAGAAGGTGCGGTGCACGTGCCTCTCCCTGGGCCTCTCACTTCGCACGACAGTCCTGGACGCTGCATGCAGTGACTGTAGGCTCCTCTGCGAGGTGGACACAAGGCAGCCCCACAGGGACCTGGGGGCCCCGGGGGAGGCCTCCAGCTTCTCCTTGTCCTCATGTATCCCAGGCGTGGAGTCGAAGAGGCCGGCACCCCAGAATCACCGACAGGTGCAGACGGACCCTAATGAAAGCCACTCCGTCTGGACAAAAGACCGGCAAAGGGGGGCCAGCCAAGGCCGAGCGGGGGCCAGCGCCCACCCTGGAGGAGGCTGGACTGGGAGCGGGGACTTTGGCCCCCGATGAACCCGAGTGGGACCAGGGTGTCCGTGGGGCCCCGGGGGAGCAGAATGCCCGCCACGCCCCGCAGGACAGAGGAGCCCTCGGCGGCCGCCGTGGGACCAGAGCACGCTCTCCAGCATGTGCGTCTTCAGCGTCCTCGCCGGAGGGGCTGAGAAACTGTTCCAGGGAGTCTGTCCGAAATGTCACTCCTTTGGCAAAAGACAAACCTAGAGATTTAAGAAACAGAGCGCACCGCGAGCAGGGCGAACCTGGCGCCACTCCCACCGGCGTGTCTCCGGGAAACTTGCCAAGAGCAGAGCCAGGGGGTCCGGAGAACGGTGAGGGCAGCGGTGTCCCCACGGGGAGCCCGCCAGCACGCTCACCAGCTCCTAGGGAGCGCCCCCCGCCACGTGCAGCGGGCCCGCGCGGCTGGCTTGGACTGCTCGGCGACTACCAAGGACACTCAGGCTGTTGTCTGGATCTCCCGCCGGAAGGTCTCGAGGCCCGCCCGCTCTCACTGGAGGATGTCCTCACATGTGCAGGGAACGGACGCCAGGGCCACAGTCCCTCCTGGAAAGAGAAGGGGTGACCTTGCTCTGAAGGGGCGCAGGGCTGCTCGGGACCCCAGGTGGGAATCCATCGCCGATAGGCCAAGGTATAAATCCCACGGGATCCTATCGGTTGATGCAGAAAAAGCATCCGACACCCATTCATGGTGATAAAACTCAGAAAAACAGGACGTGTGTGTATGCGTGACATTCCATGTCCGGGTGGGCACCGAACTTAACGAAACAGCATTTACAGGTGCTTTGGAAACGGGAAGACAGGTGCAAATGGACTCAGGCATGTATGGGATTTCCCAAGTGCCCAGTAAGGGCACAGGGAAGCACAGATCTGCGTGTCCGGGACCTGCCGCATCCGCGGGTGGTAGCTGGTCAGCGTGTCACGTGTCCCCAGACCCGTGTGCCGCTTGACGCAGTTCCTATTAAAATCCCCGCGAGCTTTTCGTGGATGCAAAGATGACTCTCAAATGTACGTGGAAAGGCAGAAGGAGCAGAATCGCGGGGACGGTTTTGAAAGAGAAGAGGAAATGAGAGGAGCCGGGCTGCCCGCTGTCACGCGGTATCGGCAGAGGGACCCGCACGGAGGTTGGCGGGATGGGGTCGAAAGCCTGAAACGGACCGTTGCGGCCGTGCCCAGCTGGATTCTGACGACGGTGCAAACGCGGCGTTCATAGGGGAAGGACAGTCTCAGCACGGGGCCGGAGCTGCTGGACACCCGTGAGAAAACGTGACCCTCAGCCCACGCTCCACACCCGTTTGTGCAAAAATTCACTTGGGACGGACGAGCTGGCCAACACACTGCGGGCAGGACCGGCAAACCCACTCTTGGGATATGCGCCCATCCTCACCAGTGAACGGCGTTTCTCCCCCCCGCGGGGCCGACCAGCCACCTGGAGCCTGCTTGGCCCCCTTGCGGGACGGCACCACGTGGGGGCTGCGGAGTCGGCCACTGGGACAGGGACTGTCGTGCATGGGCCTGTTCCCAGCGAGGTGAGCCCAGCTTGGCCTCTGCCTTCCAGCCGCGCGTAGGCTGAGCTAGGGGGAGGCCCCGTGCGTCTCTCCTGGGGTCCCGCGGCTCAGGGTAGGACCCTGACAGTACTGTGCTCCATCCCGGGGGTAAACAGGAATGGCTCCTGGCGGCTCTGGAGAGGAATCTGTTTGTCCCATGAGCTCACCTTCGCTCACAAAGAATCCGTCTAGCTACCTCCTGTAGGCCACGGCCATGGCCACAGTCCACCAGTTTTGCAGAGCCAGGCTGGGCGTGAGGTGGAGCCCGCCATCCGGCGCCACGGAAGTCTGGGAGGGCAGCTCGCATCTCTGCTTTGGCCGCTGGCAGTGACACGGTCCTGCTTTGGTACTGTGGCCAGGGCAGCAGCGGGATGAGTAGCTCCCGCGTTCTGGAGGCTGCTGGGTACGTGTGCTTCTGTCACGGGGGGACGCGGGTCTGAGGCCGAGGACGCATTGTGGGCCGTCCCGGTCCCGGGGTGCTGGCATCGTCTCCAAACCTGTGAAGGATTTCCCGGTCCCCAGGGCACAGTTGCTCCAGGGAGAGAGACGTCCCTCCGGGGTCGCTGGGGGCGCCTCTGCAGCACACCTGCCCGGGCGCCGTGGGTGCCTTCTCCTGGGGCTCCGCCTTCCCGCAGCCACGTTTCTGGGGCAGGAACCCGCGTCAGGGATCCGTCCTTTGTGCCGACGCCAGGGCCACTGACACATGCGACTGCTAGCCACGTGTCCCCTCGGGGCCGCCCACGCTTCATCCCCTCTGTAGCGGTCCCCTTGACTTGCTGTGATCCGTTGCTCGGCCCGGCGCCCCACGCCATTTCCCCCGCGGTGGGGGTGGGCCGCTGCTGCTGGCCTTGTAGGGGTGTGGGTCGTCCATCGGGGACCTGGCAGGACAATCGGACGTGTGTGGTAAGCCCTGTCTGGGAGGCACACCTGGTCCCATCTGGAATTGTAACAGGGGTGACAGCCGCAGTGAAAATGTTTTTCCAAGAATGACGTTACAGTGAAGCAAATCTCAGATGCATGGCGGCTCCCCTTTCTACAGAGAAAGCAGGATCCCCTCCGCAGACGGGCTAGCGGGGTTTGTGGGGTTTGCAGCCGGGTGGAGCTAGGAGACAGGGAGGAGACGGTGACATCATTGCCTCCCCACTCTCGGGCTCGCGGCGGGGGCGGGGGCGTCCTGGTGTAGCCCTGCGCACGCGCACCAGGGCCCCGGCGTTTGAGCAAAGCCCTGAAGCCGGGGGTGACCATTCATGGACAGGATCGCGCTGCTTAGGATTCAAAAAGTTGTTCGCAAATGAAATTATTGAGTAAAGCTAATAAGATGATTTTCTATTGTGGTAAAATATACATGACAGGGGGCCTGGGTGGCTCAGTCGGTTAACCGACTGCCTTCAGCTCAGGTCATGATCTCAGGGTCCCGGGCCCAGGATCGAGCCCCGTGTTGGGCTCCCTGCTCAGCGGGGACCCAGCTTCTCCCTCTCCCTCTGCCGCTGCCCCAGCTCGTGTGCTGTCACTCTGTCAAATGAATAAATAAAATCTTTAAAAAATATAGGTATACATGACAAAATTTGTCATTTTAACTCTTTAACCAGATTTAAGTGTGCAGTTCACTGGCATTAAGCACGCTCCCGGGGCTGTGGGGCCACCACCACCATCCACGTCTGGAACGTTCTCATCTCCCCGAACAGGAGCTCTGTCCCCATGAAACGCCAGCTCCCCATCCCGTCCCCCGGCGCCCCCCACTCTGCTCTCTCCTGTGGATTGGACCGCGCTGGGGACCGCGTGCACGTGGAGTCACGCGGTGTGTCCTTGCGGGACTGGCTCTTTCCACTCAGCCTCACGTCCACCTGTGGCAGCTGTGTTGTAGCCGGTGCCGGAACTTTCTTTTGAACACTGAGCACAACTCTGGTGTGTCTGTACCCCCCATTTCACTGACCCGTCATCCGTCGGTGAGCGTGGCGGTTTCCATCATTTTTGAGTCTTGTGAATATGCTGCTGGGAACGTGGGGACCCAAGTGTCTGTTCCAGTCTCTGCTTTCGCTCCGTTGTTGTTGTTGTTGTTGTGAAGTAAGCGCCACGCCCAGCGTGGAGCCCAGCGTGGGGCTCGAACTCATGACCCTGAGATCGAGCCCTGAGCTGAGGTCAAGAGTCGGACGCTTAGCCAGCTGAGCCACCCAGGCGCCCCTCGCTTCTTTGCTTGTTTTTTTTATTGTGTGACAATACAACAGAGTTTCCCATCTTAACCATCTTTCACTGCACAGTTTGGAGCATTAAGTACATTCGTGCTATTGGACGGGCATCGCCACCGTCCACCGCCGTGCACAACTCTTTCCCTCTCGTAAACCCAGGGCTCTCCCGACACCAGAACTCCCCGTCCCCCAGCCCCTGCTGGCCACCACTCTCGTGTGAGTCTGAGCACTCCAAGGACCTCTTACAAGAGGAATCATATATTTGTCTTTCTGCAACAGGCGAATTTCACTTAGCTTGATGTCCCCGAGGTCCAGCTCTGCTGTGGCACATTGCAGGAATCCCTTCCCGTCCGAAGGCTGAGCCACGT
This sequence comes from Potos flavus, assembly GCA_028534135.1. Lineage (NCBI taxonomy): Eukaryota > Metazoa > Chordata > Mammalia > Carnivora > Procyonidae > Potos > Potos flavus. The sequence continues at coordinate 36,555 of CM052887.1, read as the reverse complement.
TCCACGGTGTGGATGGATCACAGCTGGTTTCGCCGCTCATCTGTTGATGGACATTGGGTTGCTTCCATGCTCTCGTTATTAGGAATGTCACTGCTACGAAAGTGGGTGATCTCTTTGAGATCCTGCTTTCAGTTCTTTTAGGTGTGTACCCAGAAGTGGAATTGCTGGGTCATAAGGAGATTCTGTTTTTTTTTCAGTTTTTGAGGAATTAACACGCCGTTTTCCCAGCAGCCGCACCATTTCACGCTGCTGCTGGCAGTGCGCCAGGGTTCCCATACCTCCGCGTCCTTGCCAGCACATTATTTTTGGTTTTGATGGGAGCCATCGGGGTGGGTGTGTGAAGTAGTCTCTCTCTGTGGCTTTGCTCTGCATTTCCCTGGTGACTAGTGATGTTGGCATCTTCTCATGTGCTGATTGGCCATCTGTGTCTTTTCTTCAGAAAAATGGACGTTTTGAGTCCTTTTTTTTTTTTTTTTTTAAGATTTTATTTATTTATTTATTTGACAGAGAGGAGAGAGATCACAAGTAGGCAGAGAGGCAGGCAGAGAGGGAGGGGGAAGCAGGCTCCCTTCTGAGCAGAGAGCCCGATGTGGGGCTCATCCCAGAACCCTGCGGTCATGACCTGAGCCGAAAGCAGAGGCTTTAACCCACTGAGCCACCCAGGCGCCCCCGTTTTGAGTCCTTTGCCTATTTTTTAATCAGGTTGTTTAGTTTCTGGTTGTTGAGTTGTAGGAGTTCTTTGTATATTCTGGATATTAACTGCATATCAGGTGTATGGTTGCAAATACCAGCTCCCATTGGCCGGTTGTCATCCCACTCTATTGATTATAGTTTTTGATGCACAAACGTTTTTAATTTTGGTGAAGTCCAGTTTATCTCTTTTCTTTTATTGCCTGTGCTTTTGGTGTTGTAAGCAAGAAATCATTGCCAAATCCAATATCATGAAGCTATTTCTCTGTTTTTTTTCTAAGACTCTTAGAGCTTTAGGTCTTACATTTAGATGATTCATCCATTTGAATTAATTTTTGTATATAGTGTGAGGTAAGGGACCAACTTCTTTCTTCTCTGTGTGGACCTCTAGTTTTCCCAGCACCAGTTGTTGAAAAGACTGTCCTTTCTCTATCGATGGTCTTTGCTGCCTTGTCAAAAATCAACTGAGCATGTATGTGAGGGTTTCTTTCTGGGCTGTGTTCTGCCCCATCAGTCTGTATGTCTGTCCGTATGCCAGCCCGACATCGTTTGGTTATTAGAGCTTTGTAGTCAGTTTGAAACCAGGAACTGTGAGAATAGATGAAATTTAATACTGATCGATGTACACAAGCGTCTGCGTTTGGTTTACACGTGCACACAAGAAGCGGATGGAAAGGCATTGGCCAGCTGCAGCTCTGCTGGAACGTTCTGGAATGTTTATTGGTGAGAAGCTAAGTATGAGCCAGTGATTACACGTGCTGCTTATTTATCCTTAAACTGCTCTTTCAGAGGGAGGTCTCCAGCCCCCAAGTGAGAGAAGAGGAAATGTAAAACTTTTCAGAATGAGCGTGTGTCTCCCGACAGAGCTGCCCAGCACACACGCACAGTTGTTGAAGCAGCTTTCGTGACGTTTCAGCTGCTTGGCTTGTCCCTGCCGCTGTTTCCGGGTGCACATCAGCTAGTCCCTCCTCCGTGTGAGCAGGCGATTGCCTGGCACAGCCCTGGGCGGGCCGAGTTGGGCCACCGTGTTTCCCTTACTTGCACTCGGTCATCCCCAGAGTGACCTGCCTGTTTGCTTCCTCAGTCGGAGAGAGCATCTCCGAGCGTAAACACAGTTTGATTTCTTCCTTCCCAGTCTGTACCTTTTCTTTCTTTTTCGTGTCTCATTGCATTGGCTAGGACTTCCAATACAGTGTTGAAAAGCGGTGCTGAGAGGGGATATCCTTGTATTACTCCTGATCTGAAGCCGTCTTCAAGCATCTCACTGTTAATTAGGATGTTAGCTCTAGGTTTTTGTACACGTTCTACACTTGATCTTAGCCAAAAGGCCGAGAAGCGATATTGTACATGTTCTGTATCAGTTTGAGGAAGTTTCTTTCTATTCCTCATTTGATGAGAGTTTTTGTCATGAATGGATGTTGGATGTTGTCAGATGCTTTTCTGCATCTATTGATCTGATCATATGATTTTTCTTCTTTTTTTTTTTTTGATTTTTCTTCTTTAGCGTGTTGATGTGTGATGGATTACATTAATTTATTTCTGAATTTTGAATCAACCTCGCCTACCTGGGATAAATACAACTTGGTCATCGTGTATATTTATTATATAATTTATATAAATATCTCGATATCTTGTCAGATTCAATTTACTAATATTTTGTTGAGGATTTTTGCATTTATGTTTATGAGAAATATTGATCTGTAGTTTTTTCTTTCTTGTAGTATCTTTGATTTTGATATTGGGGTCGATGTTTTCTATGTTTTTGTTTTCTGGAAGAGATTATAGAGAATTGGTATCATTTCTTCCTTTAGTATGTGTTAGAATTCGCCTGTGAACCTGTCTGGGTCTAGTGCTTTCTGTTTTAGAAGGTTATTAATTATTCAGTTTCTTTAATAGATCATATGCCTACTAAGATTATCCATTTCTTTTCTGAATATTGATGGTTGTGTCTTTCTTTCTTTCTTTTTTTTCTGATTTTATATTCAAGAAAGCAACCTCTGATAATGGATTTTTTTTACGAGATTTTATTTATTTATTTAGGCTCCCCATCGAGCAGGGAGCCCAGCATGGGCTTTGATCCCAGGACCCTGAGATCATGGCCCAAGCGGAAGGCAGACGCCCAACCAACTGAGCCACCCAGGCGTCCCTAAAGATTTTATTTATTTATTTGGCAGGGAGAGCAAGAGAGCACAAGCAGGAGAAACAGTAAAGGGCGGGAGAAGCAACCTCCCCGCCGAGCAAGGAACCTGGTGCGGGGCTCCACCCCCGGACCCTGGGATCATGAGCCGAAGGCAGACGCTTCACCTTCTGAGCCACCCAGGTGCCCCCATAGTTATGTCTTTCAAAGAATTCCACTGTGCTTTGAGAACATACTATGTATGCTTTATAGTCTTTGAAATTTGTTACGGCGTGTTTATGACCCAGAGTGTGCTGTTTCTTGGTGAATGTTCACGTGAGCGTGGGAAGAGTGTGTATTGTGCGGCTGTTGGATGAAGTAGTCTGTAGATAGCAGCTGTCTCCTGCTGGTTGAGGGCGTTGAGTTCGCCTATGTCCTCCCTGATTTTCTGCCGGCCGGGTCTGTGCATTTCTGATAGAGAGGGCTGTCTCCAAGTCTCCAGTTGCAGCTGTGGATTCATTTATTTCTCCTTGAAGCTTTATCAGCCTTTGCCTTGTGCATTTTGATGCTCTGTTGTTAGGTACATCCATGTGAAGCATTGTCACATCTTCTCAGAGAACTGTTTTCATTATGTAAGGTCCTTTAAAGTGGGTTTCCTGTGGGCAACATGTAATTGGGTCTTGAATTAAAAAAACATTTTTTTTAGGGGCTCCTGGCTGGCTCAGTTGGTAGAATGCACAACTCTTGATCTCAGGGTCAGGGTCATGAGTTTGAGCCCCATGTGGGGCGTAGAGATTACTTAAATAAAACTTAAAATTTTTTTTAAATTAAAAAAAATTAAAAAATATTTTTAGTAAGCTCTGTGCCCAACATGGGGCTTGAACTCACAACCCTGAGATCAAGAGTGTGTGCACACACTTAAGCTCTCTCTCTCAAATAAATAAATAAATAAATAAATCTTAAAATCCCTCAAATTTTGTTTGTCGGAGAAAGGTTTTATTTCTTCTTTGCTTGAAGGACTGATTCACTGGATACAGAATTGCAGGTTGATGAGTTTCTATCAATGCTTCAGTGTTTCGTTCCTCTCTTGCTTTCATAGTTCCTGAAGAAAAGTCCGATATCATTCTTTTTTTTTAAGTATTTTTATTTATTTTTGCGAGAGAGAGAGAGAGAGAGAGAAGAGTGGGGTGGGGAGGGACAGAGGGAGAAGCACAATGTCCACTTTTCCTGTTAGAACCCTTAGCACATTAATCCCACTGGTTTATTTATAAATTTTATTTTATTTTTTCAAAGACTTTATTTATTTGACAGAGGGCGAGAGCACCAGCAGGGGGAGCGGGAGGCAGAGGGCGAGGGAGAAGCAGGCTCCCTGCTGAGCAGGGACTCGATCCCAGGACCCCGGGATCATGACCTGAGCCGAAGGCAGACGCTTCACCGACGGAGCCCCGCAGGTGCCCCGATCCCACTGCTTTCAACCTTGGGTTCGGCGGCCCCTGAGAACAGCCCTGCCGTGTCAGCGTCTGCTTCTGGCGCTCGCCCCGAGCGTTCAGACGTTCGTCTTCGAGCCTTGCCGTCAGCTGGCCGTGATGTGCGGGGTGACAGGCGCGGTGGCGGCCGGGCCTTCTGCAAGAGGCCGCGTGCTTCCCTGGCTGGAGGGTGACGCGTGGCGAGGGCTGCGCTCTCCCGCCCTGTGGTTGGTCAGTCTCGGTCCCCCAGGGAGCCCGCGCCCCCGGACCGTGAGGGCCCCGTGTGCTTCTCATTCCGTTCCCCCCTTCAGGCTGGAGCCGGGTATTTCTGTCCCTGGCCGAACCAGTTCTCCTCGAGGAAGGGCCCTTATTGCGGGTAACCGTCCTCGTGGTGCGGGACAGCTGGAGGTGTGGGAGCGTCTCCTGAGCGGGGGGCTTTGCCAAGAATTCAGAGCACGCTTCCCGGCGGAGGCCCCCTGGCCCCCGAGCCAGGCCAGAGGTCTGGTGGCGGAAGGCGCGTTCTCCGTGTGTCCCCGATGGTCGGGCTGACCTTCCCTTCCTCACGGCAGCTTCTCTCCTCACTTTTTTACAGTACTTGGGTCAGCTAACGTCCATACCAGGATACCTGAATCCCTCCAGTAGGACCGAAATCCTGCATTTCATAGACAATGCAAAGGTAACCCATCCTTCGGACCCTGTCCTCTGACCCCTGGCCTGTGACACCTCCCAAGTCTGACCTCTGACCCTTGTACTCTGACCCCAGCTCTTGGTCCTCTGACGCTGGGCCTTCACGGCTGGGAGGGATCACAGGGATGACCCCGTCCCATCATGTCACGGGCGTGCTTGGCTCTCTGGCGTAAAGACCGAGCCTGTCTGAACGTGAACTTTCTTCTCTGGACTTTGCTCCGTGTGGTTCGGGGCTGTTTTCAGAATTCACATTTCCAGACATGAAAGCGCACCCCACGGGTCTGGGTAAGAGCGGCCGCGGAAGGCGCAGGGCCCCCAGGGCGGGCCTGGCGCGGCCGTGGGGGGCGCGCTGGCCTGCGCACGGGGCAGGGTGCCCGGGGCCGCGGCCGGGCCTGCGACTCTGACGTGCCGCGGTCCCTTGCAGAGAGCCCACCAGCTCCCCGGGCACCTGACCCAGGAGCACGACGCTGTGATCAGCCTGTCTGCCTACAACGTCAAGCTGGCCTGGCGGGATGGGGAGGACACCATCCTCAGGGTCCCCATCCACGACATCGCCGCTGTGTCCTACGTGCGGGATGACGCGTCACACCTGGTGGTCCTGAAGACAGGTACGGGGTGGGAGCGGCCTACGGCTCTGTCCTCGGGAGGGGGTCTGGACGCGGTTTGTCCAGCACTGGGTCAGCCGCCGCCCGGTGCCGCCAGCGGGCGGGCCCTGCCTCTGGCCACGGGCTTCCCAGAGCTGGTTGCAAAGAGGAGACCAGACCGTCGCCGAGCTCCTGGTCCCAGAGACGTTCTGAGCATGTCCTTGTAAGAGTCAGGAGGAATCTAGAACCCGGTGCTGGCCCCAGGCCCCTGCACCCAGTCCGCCCTGCCCCCGCGCTTGGGAGCCCGGTGTCGCCTCCTGGGCTCTCCGGAGGAGCTGCCCCCCTCCCACCCCCGGGTGCCACAACCTCTGCCTGGTACCAAGTTGCTGGGACACGAGGAGAGACATCACGCCCCCCCAGGTGGGCTTCTGAGGTGGGCGCCGCTTTGGGCGTTCTGGGGCCGGGTAGCGTCCTGAAGCCGGCCATTTCCAAAGCTCCCGTGGCAGGGGCCGAGAGGGGCTCAGCGGTGCAGGCGGGGGAAGTTCTCTTTCCGCCTGAGATCGGCGGTTCATGGCGGATCCGAGAGAGATCCTAAGGGCCAGGCCCTGGTGAGCCTCCTCGCGTGCCCCCTTGAGCTTGGGGGGCTCCCGCGGCACAAATCCGGTAGGGTTGCTGCGGGCCCACCCACGCCCCTCCGTGCCCTGCTTCTGCCTCATCGCCCTCGGCGAACACCTCCCGTTGAATGATGGGCGTTACTGTAGTTTGAACAACACAAAGCTGCCCACGTGAAGCCGTTTGAATGTACCAAAGGGCTCAAACTGGCAGAAAGGCCGGGGCGTGGATTACCTGCCGTGACCGCCAGCTCAGTGGTGAGGAGGACCCTGTCCTCCCACTTCACAGACGGAGCGCCAGAGCGGAGCTTGAGTGACCGGCGGGCTCTGGGGCATCCTGTGGGACAAAAGGCCACGGGAAGACTGACCTCTGACCAGCGCCTGCAGGCGTGGAAGCGGCGGGTGGGGAGCTGGGGCCCCCAGGTTTGTTGTGCAGTGGGACACGTCATCAGCGTTAGTCTTTTGAGCGAATTGCTAAGAAAAGGGTAACAGATTTTTTGCGAGGGAGAGAATGAGCTCCATAGGAGATCCTTTGCGAAATGAGACGAAACGGGGACCCGGAGCTTTGAGAGCTTCTGAGTTAAAGGGAGAGAAGGTATTTCCGTGTCCTGGGCATCTTCCTCATTTTCACAGATGGCCCTGAAAGTGAGGTCCTGCGACCCTGAGCCCGTGCGGCCCTGTGGCCCCAGCGTGCCGCGTGTGAGCTCGGGCATGTAGCGGCCCGCGGGCCGTGACGCCTCACGTTTACTGAGCGCCTACTGCGCGCAGGCACACGTGTGCGCCTCTGCGGGTCCAGGCTTCGCCGGTGCCCGGGCAGGGCGGGCTGCGGAGGGTGTGCGGGGTCGGGTCTGGCTGCAGGGACTCCGTGTGGTGGGCGACCCGCTGTCCAGGCACAGCAGGGTGCAGCAGACATCTCGGGGAGGGTGTTTCTGTGGGTGTCGGAGGACAGATGGGGGGTCTGAGCCAGAGCTGTGGGGACAGCTGGGGGACTGCGGCCGGGGGCCAGACGGGAGCTTTTCCGACACAGCCTGTCCTCACTGTGTGTGGCTCTGGAGCCTCGCGCCCCACCTCCTTGAGAACAGCTTCGGGGCTACTTACAATGTTCTAGTAGCAGCAGTGAAGTAGAAGGAAGAGGAAGCAAGAGAAATCAATCAGTGTTACTAATGTATCTTATTCAGCCCCGCATGTCCATGCATACCAACACGACCGTCATTAACAAGATGTCCCCCATCTTCTTTGTGCTTCCCCCCCAAGACTCCGCACACGGCACCGTGGGGACTTGCCGCATTTCACGTGCTCAGTGCTGGTGGCCCGTGGCCGCCGTGGGGGCAGTGCGGTCCTGGGGTCTGATGGCAGCGTTCGTGAGGCTCCTGGGGTGCGCGGCCCCGGGCTCTGCAGGCACACCTGTCGCGAGGGTGGCTTCTGTCTGGTGCTCGGCCCCCAGCCATGTCTGAGCCTCAGGTGTCCTCGTGCTGAGGCGGGCATGTCTGGAGGTAGCCCAGCATCGGGTGGGGGTGTGGGGGTGTGGGGGGTGGGGAGGCTTCACGTCCAAGCCCTGCTGCCCGGTCTGCCGAGCCGCTGTGCCCGTGCTTCCCCGGGCGGGGGCCTCCCTCCCTGCTGCGGGCAGGCCGGGAGTGACCCTTATCTGCGGAGGTGGCGTGCAGAGCCTTGGAAACGTGGGCCGGGGCTCCTCCGGTCCACATCCCGTCCTGGACTCTCATGCCCTTGGGCCCGCATACCTCAGTGTCCCCGTCCGCCAGGCCTGCAGTCATGCCCATGGCTCCTGCGAGTGGAACCCCGGGATACCATCTCGTGTGTAGACCAAAAGCAGCTGATTATCGGCCATTTCATATCCCAGCATCGTCTGTGGTGGGGATGCCAGAGGGTCCTGCAGGGTGATGGTTCTCAGTGAGGAGCAGGGGGCAGCCGCCAAGGAGCGTTGGGGTCGGGGGCAGCTTAGCTGAGAAGGGGGGGGAGGGGCACGCCTGAGCCAGGTTGGGGGTGCCCACACCTGCCCACACCTGCCCTAACCTGCTGCGCTGTTGACTTCTCAGCCCAGGACCCTGGCATCTCCCCCAGCCAGAGTCTGTGTGCAGAAAGTTCCAGAGGCCTCACCGCAGTCTCCCTGTCAGAGAGCGGAGTGGGGCCTGTGGAGGCCTGCTGCCTGGTAATCCTGGCCACAGAGAGCAAGGTGAGTAGAGGGTGGGACTCCGGACTCAGACACCTGTCCTGCCCCCAGCCTGTCTGGGGTCTTCCTACATCACCGACCCAGGCGGCGCCCACCCCAGACCCAGGCCCCTCCCACCGCCGGATCCAGGCTCCTCCCACTGCCTGATCCAGGCCCTTCCCACCCACACAGGCCCCTCCCACCCGACCCAGCCCCCTCCCACCCAGACCCAGGCCCCACCCACCCCAGACCCAGGCCCCTCCCACCCAGACCCAGGCCCTTCCTCGTGTGTAGTTTGTCTCTATAAGACTAGTGAGGACCTCCTGCCTCGGGGACCCTCTGATCAGTGCCCCTCCTTGGCTTTGCACACTCTCTAGCCAGGCAGTTCCTCATGGGGCTGCCTCCCTGGCCTGTCCCCACGGCAGGCCCCTCTGGTGACTGCCCGGTGTCAGAGAGGACCCTGCCTTAACAGCATGCATGTGAAGCCGTGTCCTGCGCTGGGGGTGCCGTCCCCAAGCCTGGGGGCAGCAGTGGGGGCAGGGCATTGGTGGGCCAGGTGGGGGAACAGGAAGGCTGGCAGCGGACACACCTGGCCCCCTCGGGTCCAGAGAGCCTCCCGGATGTGGGCTGGTCCCCTAGTGGCCTGTCGGGCGGTGGGAGGCCAGGGGTCCTTGGTGCTGGTGCGGCGTCTGAGGAGCCAGGTGCCGGGCAAGCTGCCCATGAGGGTCCAGCTTTGTCCCCCACGGCAGGTGGCTGCGGAGGAGCTGTGCTCTCTGCTGGGGCAGGTCTTCCAGATCGTGTACACGGAGTCCACCATCGACTTTCTGGACAGAGCCATATTCGACGGAGCCTCGACACCCACCCACCACCTGTCCCTTCACAGCGGTACGTGAGCGCGGGTGCACAGTGATGCTGTCGTCCCGTCCCCGCGGCTTCGCGCCAGGGCCTCGTTCCCACGCTCCGCTGCCGATGTCCCCTGTGAGCCCGGTGGCTTCCTGCACCATGTTGGGGGTGGGGACCGCTTTCTTAGCTCGTTTCTTCACCTGTCTGAGAAGGG
>CM052887.1:0-26677 GCA_028534135.1 Potos flavus | reverse complement strand
TGGAAGGCTCAGAATGTTCTGGGGTCTTCGTGGCGGGCTCTGGGTGTTCCGGGCTCTCTGTGGCAGACTCTGGGCATTCTGAGGCCTCCGTGGCAGACTCTGGGCATCCCGGGGCCTCTGGGGTCGACTCCAGGCATTCTATAGCCTCTGTGACAGGTGTTGGGCATTTCGGGGCCTCCGTGGCAGCCTCTGTGCGTTCTGGGGTCTCTATGACAGGCTTGAGGCAATTCGTGGCCTCTGTGTCAGGTCCAGGGCATTCCACGGCGTCTGCGGCAGGCTCGGGGGAATCTAGGGCCTCCGTGGCAGGCTTGGAGGCACCTGCAGTTCCCCATGAGGCCCAGGGCGCTCCGGCGTCTGCGGCTGGCTCCAGGCCATCCAGCTGGGCCTGGTCCCGGGCTGGAGGCTCCGGGCCTCCGGTGCAGCTCGTGTCCCTCTCCTCTGGTGCTGGCCTCAGTTGCGAGGTCACTCGTCCTTCCTGCTGGGCTGCAGCGACCACAGGCTCGATCTCTGGCGTGCAGCCGGCACCTACCTGCAGAGTCTCAGGCCTGGCCTCGGCGGGGGTGCCCTGGCCTGAAGGGAGGCCCGCGTCCTGCAGGGACAGAGGTGTGGCCTCCGAGTCCGGGGCCTGGGGTAAGGTCCTGTCTGCTTCTCCCAGCTGGGGCACAGGGCTGACCGCGGCGGCGGGCGCCTGGCCTGAGGGGAGGCCCGCGTCCTGCAGGGACAGAGGTGTGGCCTCAGAGTCAGGGGCCTGGCCTGCTTCTTCCTCCAGGCTCTGCAGAGAGTCTGGGCTTGGAGCGAGGGTTCCCTCTCCCGGGGCGGTCCAAGGCTCTGGGCCTAAGGCTGTGCCGTCATCCTCCCGTCGGGGCTGAGCTGTGCCCGCAGCAGCAGAGGACGCCCGGCCCGCCCCGGGGACCTGGGCGCCCGGCTCCTGGCTGTGTGTGGCTCGGCCGGCCCCTCCCGCAGAGACGGTGGGAGCAGGCTCGCCGGGGCTGTCCTGGAGGGGGGTGGCGGGCCGCGCGTGGGGCTCCTCACTGTACAGCCTCTCGTCGTCTGCCCCCGCGTAGGAGGCCGAGTCGGGGTCGGAGGAGGCCGCCGAGGCGTCGTCCCGGAAGGCGAAGGCCTCGTCCATGCCCTCGGTGATGGAGAGGTCAGACAGGGACTGCAGGGAGGAGGCGAACGTGCTGTCGTCCTCGCCCTCCCCGGCCAGGTCCCCGCCAGGGACAGGCACCTCCTCGTCCTGCTCCTCCTCCTCGGGGGTCCTTGGCGTCACCTCCACGGCCTCCACCTGGACGATGAGGCTGCCTCGGAAGGGCAGGAGGGCAGCGGGGATCATGGGGTCGTTGGCCAGGAAGTCCAGCTCGAAGAAGCGGCCCTCTTGGCCCCAGGAAGAGCTGCTGTCGGCCGAGACGCTGGACTCTGGGGACGGGGGGCCGAGGGGCCCCGTGGGAGACAGCTCCTGTTCGTCGGCCACAGAGCCTGGCGGGGAGAAGCCCCAGCCTGAGGGGACGTCCAGCCCTTCGGCCGCGGCCAGCAGACTCAGGGAGCAGGACGGGGACGAGGCCCAGCTGTCCCCATCTGCCGTGATGTAGGAGCCCGACGGCGAGGCGGGCGGCGAGTCCCCCAACTCGGCCTCCCTGCGGGGCCCAGGGCCAAGGAGCAGGGCAGAGCTGGTCTCAGTGGGAGTGGAGGGCGGCGTGAAGTAGGAGTCAGGGTCTGGGGCAGGGCAAGGCACAGGAGGGTCACCCTGAGAACGCAACTCGGGGGGTGGGTCCAGGCTGGGGTGCCCATCCTCCCGGGCCCTGAGCTCTGGCAGGGCTGCCCTGGATGGCGAGGGCGCCCCGTGGGTCTCCTCGCCCATCACGATCCGGGGCTCCAGGGTGGCTGGGGGAGGACCCCCGGCGGGCTGGGCCTCGGGGGAACCCGGGCTGGGGCCGCCTTCTGCGGGGACCGGCCAGGCCGAGGGGGTACCGCCCGGCCCTGCATCCCAGCTGGCTCCCTCGGGTGGGGGCCGGGCGCCCGGCTTGCTGGGCAGAAACTCCAGGGCCAGAGCGCTGGGTCCAGGGGTCAGGGCGCAGTGCTCCGGCCGGTCCCCTCTCGGGGTGGTGGCTGCGGCCACATCACAGGACGACTCTGTGGAAAGAGAGGGGTGTGAGGAGGGCAGGCACACTCTGGGAGTGTCTGAAGGAGAATTTCGGAGAGTTGTGACCCCGGGAGCGTAGCCCGGGGCCAGGGGGTGCGGGGTGGGGGGTGTGGCTCCTGAGGCTCGGCAAGGCCGCGACGGGCACCTGTCTGCAGACGCTGGCTGGCTGGGCCCCGGTGCGCGACCTCGCCTGCTCTCCTGCATCAGAGGCCCCCAGGGGCAGGGGACCTGCACCCTGCTGGCCCTGCGACGCTCTGGGTCTCCCTCCTCCTGTGCACGGGGGTCTTGTCTCTCGGCCTCGTCTCTCTCCTTGCTGCCCACACCTGAGGCCGGCCTCTGGGGGTGCCACCTGGCTCTGCCCCCGCTCCTGCCTCACGGAGGAGGGAAGCGGGGCCCCTGTGTGTGTGTCCTCAGGCTGCGTGTCCCACGGAGCCCGAGCTGGAGCGTGGGGTCCCGTGGGAGAGGGCAGCTGTAGGGGACGGGCTCCCTCTGCCAGGAATATGCGAGCCGGTCCCAGGGCAGCGTCCCAGGGGCTGCCTGGGCCCCGACCACCCGCTCAGGGGGGTTCCTGCTCATCACCCACGATCACCCCACAAGTATGTCCGTGCCTCAGCTGTCTGCAGTCGAGAATCTGCCGGGATTAGAGATGAGGCTTTTAAGAAGGGGCAGCGCCCTCCGCGGCCTGTCCATCGGCCTCCAGCAATGGGGGGCGGTCCCTCGGGGCGCTGGGGCCGCACTACTGGGATTCTGAGGTGGCCAGGGGATCCCGGGAAGGGGGTCCTTCGGGTCCGCGGCCGTGTGAGACACCGCATGCCTGGAGGTAGGTGTGGAGGGTGGGGACGGGTGCAGACCGGGCTCCTGGCACCGAGCAGGTGGTACGCTTGGGCTGGGGCGGGGAGGGGGCAGAGCTGGGCCACGGGGGGTGAGGAAGGGGAGCCAAAGGTCAAAGGTTTTTGTAAGCATTCAAGGTCATCAAGCAGCCTGAGACCCTGGGTCTGGGGAGTCCTGGTCTTCCACATGCTTTACTGGACGCAGCTCTGGCGAGATTCCCAGGTCCACGGCAAGGTGCCCTTGGCCCTCTAGGGTCACTCCTGGCCGACCTGCTGGGCCACCCTGCTTGGGCCTTCCAGACCCGGGCAGACCCCTCAGCCTCCACCGGCACTTGCTGACCTAGCCTCTCCAAGGCTGTGGGGCCTGCACCCCGGGGGATCAGACCTCCCCTCACAGCCCCCCCCCCCACTCCAGTCCTGCTCCACCCGCGCAGGCCAAACCGGTCCCCAGCCCTGAGGCGGCTTCAGGCATTTAAGGGGGGGGTGCCTCTGGTCGTGGGGTGCAGTTAAGAAGTCCCCCCTCTGGTCTAGGGCCCACAGCTGCTCGCAGACAATGGGGCGGCGGCGGCCCAGAGGGCGGGACGCGGCCGGCAGGGAGCCACAGAGCCCTGGGATGCTCACAGGCCCTGGCGTGGCTCCTGGAGCCCATCCCGTTTCCGCCCTTCCCCGCAGCCCTGAGCGGGGACGTGCGGGGACAGTCCGCATTCAGGTGCTCCAAAGGGCAGGGTGCCAAAAGGACGGGAGAGGGGCCTGGGGAGGGGGAGGGGGGATGGAAGAAGGACAGAGGGGACAGGCAGGAGGGACTAGACAGGGGACAGGCAGGGACAGGGCGGCGGAGACACACGCAGGGGGCACAGCGCGAGGCCTCACCTGTGCGGGGCCCGGGCCTGCCCGCCTCGGGCAGCAGCAGCTCGGCGCGGGCAGCCTCCCCGGGCATGGCCTGACCGTGCGCCCTTCCCTCGGTGCCCGGTGTGTCCGTGCGTCGGTCCGGCAGAGCCTGCGCGGCCACCGCCCCTCGGCCAAGGGGGTAGGGGTGGGTGGGTCACCGGGTGACGTCACACCGCCCCGCCCGCCCGGCGCCCCGAGTGAGCGCGCGCGTGCGCCCCGAGCACTGCGGAGCGGCCGTGGCGGGGGGCGGCCTTACCCCTTCCCCCGACCCGGGCTTGGCGCTCCTCCGGTGCTGCGCGGCCCCGCCTTTCCTGCAGCATCGCCTCCGAACGCGAGGGGGCTTGGGGGACGGTCGGAAGCTGGACGGGCCCCAGGGGACATCACCCCTCAGCCGGGCCCGGAAGAGGCGGGGGTGGGAGGGTCGCCGGCACGAGGGCGTGGGGGCCTCGGCAGCCTGGGGGAGGTGGCGGCGCCATCCCGGGCCCGGCCTCCCGCGCCCCCCTCGCCTCCATCCAGGCGGGGAGCTGGAGCCGCAGCTCCACGCTGATTGGCTGCCCGGCGCACGTTGGTCTCCGTGGCAACCGCCTCCCGGCTCCATGGAAACCGGAGACGGAGCCGGCGCGGCGGGGACGCCGCGGGGAAGACAGCCCCGGGGGAGCCGGGCGGACCCGGCCGCGCGCCCCGCAGCTCGGCTCCTCCCCCTGCCCCGGCGGCCGCCCCCGCCGCGCCCCAGAGCCGCAAGCCCTCCCTGAGCCGAGCCCTTGCTTCCACCGGGGCCGCCCGCGCCCGCCCAGTGCCAGGCTCCGGCTCCGGGAGACAGATGACCATTGTCGCCATCCCAGAGCTGGGCGGGGGCAGGGAATCAGAGCGGTCATTGTCGGGGGGGGGGCGGGGAGTCTCCCCAACGCCGTCTCTGCGTGCGCCGCCCCGGACGCACCGTGGAGCTGGCCCCCTCGCCTGCGCTAGGCACCGGCCCCGCCAGGGCCAGCCTGAGCCCGGCATCCTGCACCCCTCTCCGTCTCTGGGAATGCTGGAGATCCGTTTATCTACCCCCCCCCCATAGGGGCCCTCCTCTTCCCCCCCTTCCCCCACGCCTTCATGCTCACCTCCCAGGCTCTTGTAAGTTGCCTCCTCCCGCGGCCCTCCTCCCGTTGCCGCCCCAGAGTCCTTCACAGCTCCCACTGCTCTGCCGACCCCTACCACCTGCCCTACACACACTTTCCGGAAGCCAAAAGCCCTTTGGCATGCCCTGAGGGCCTTCTAGACTGGACGAGGTGGCCTAGGCTTGTCTCTCTGCTCTGCTCAACTACCAATAAACGCGGGAAATCAAAGACAACCAAAACAACTCTCACACGTGAGAAGAGTGAGGTGACATGGTGAGGGTCCCCAGGGCTGGACGAACAGCAGAGCGTCCTGACGTAAGGGGGCGTGGGACCACGTTTCCTGCCCCCCACCTGCTACCAGGAAGAGGACCAGGTGGGCGTACTACTCCCCAGGTGGGGCTGGGGTCCCACTGACGACTCAGGGGGAGGGGGGTCGGCCAAAACTGGCAGGAGGATCAGGGAGAGGCCCACTCCTTCCCCTCCCGGCTTACTGGCCCCCCTGCCGCCTCGAGCTGCCCCAAGGGTGGGGGTGGGGCACTGGCTAGGGGGCGCCCACAGCAGGCTGTCGGCCCAGGAAATATTCCTCCCAGGGCCCAGATACGCCGCCCCCGTCCAGAGGCCCAGGATGGCCCAGCAGGGACCTCTGCACGGTCCGCTGCCCCCGACACCACAGGCCACTAGAGTAGGCCAGGCCCCGCCTGCCGAGCCCAAACACGATGACCGCCTGCTAAAATACAAAATGTGAACATAATCGCCCGACGGTTCAGGAGACAATAAAACAATCCCCGGTCCTCCCAGGAAACTCAAGGAAGAACTCCAGACCCAGGAAAGGCACACCCAGAATGAGAAAGAGGAACCAGCTGGCGCCGAAACTGAGGTGAGGACGCTGGGACTATCGGACAAGGATTTTAAATCGGTCGTGATCGAAAAGCTTCCATAAGGAGTAACAGCTCATCGTGGAGCAAATGGAAAATGTCAGCAAAGAAAGAGACATCGTAACGCAGAAGCAAACCAGAGTCACAGCACGACACAGACTCACCGAAATGAAACGCTTGCTGGGCGGCTTATCCATGGCCTGAAATGGCAGAGGACGTCCCAGTGAGGCTGAGGACGGGTCCGCAGGAAGTACTCAACCTATTAGCAACAACGACAAAAACGTTGGGGAAAAAAATGGACAGAGGCTCAGGAACCCGTGGGATAACCACAAGATCCGCTGTTCGCTCCATAAGCAGAGTCCCAGAAGAGTGGCAGGGGCGAGCAGCTGGAGAGAGTATTCAAAGAAATGATGGCTGAAACTCCCCAAATGCGGCAAAAGACAGATACTTACAGATTCGAGGAGCTGAGCAAATCTAACACGATACATCCAAGGAGATCCACGTCCGGACGCCTGAGCCCTAACCTCTGAGCACTGAGGACGAAATCATGGAAGCAGCCGGAGAGACAAGCACGAGAGCTGCAGGAACGCCGAGGACAACTGCGGTGCACTTCTGGTCCAGAGCCAGCGGCGGGAAGGAAGCGGCACCGTTTCCCAAGTGTTGAAAGTGAGCATCATTTGAGAAGGAAGACACTCGCTTCAGCCGTGCTCCCGTGCACACACACACACAAGAACGAAGGAGAAATGCACTCCGAGTGACGGGACACAGAGGCCTCTGGCCCCGGCCGGCCGCCCCGCAAGCCTGGGTAAAGCACGTCTCTCCTCCAGGACGGACATGATAAAGGCGGCCTCTTGGGGCACTGGGAGGGAAGGGGGAGCACGGGAAGGACAGAGAGATGGGCACAACAGTGAGCACTCCTCCTGAGTGCCTGGCGGCATGTGTGAGAATAGAAATAAACGTTAACACCAGCTGACACGCGAGAGGATATATATTTTTTTAAGATTTTATTTGAGAGAGAGAGAGAGAGCACAAGTAGGCAGAGAGGCAGGCAGACAGAGAGGGGGAAGCAGACTCCCCACTGAGCAGAGAGCCCGATGCGGGGCTCGATCCCAGGACCCTGAGATCACAACCTGAGCCGAAGGCAGAGGCTTTAACCCACTGAGACACCCAGGCGCCCCTTGAGAGGAAACTTAAAAGCAGGGATGGCAAAGGGACAGACACGGAAGAAGTGTGTGCGTAATCCAAAGTGGACCGGCTGCCGGTGGCGGACTGTGAGGACCCACGCGCGAGTGTGTTTCCATACCCGGAAAACCTCTAAGACCACCATACAAGGGGCGCCTGGGGGGCTCAGTCATTGGGTGTCTGCCTTCGGCTCAGGTCATGGTCCCATGTCCTGGGATCGAGCCCCACATCCGGCTCCCTGCTCGATGGAGAGTCTGCTTCTCCCCTGCCTGCTGCTTCCCCTGCTTGTGCTCTCTTTCATTTTGGGTCAAATAAATAAATAAAATCTTAAAAAAAAAAAAAAAGAAGACAATATAAGATGACACACCCCAAGCCACTCTGTGTAAGTCAAGATAGAGTCCTTTAAAATGGTCAGAGTCCACAGGAGGGGTGTCTGGGTGGCTCAGTCAGTTAAACCTCTGTCTTTGGCTCAGGTCATGATCTCAGGGTGCTGGGATCAAGTCCCGCATCAGCCTGCTCAGGTGGGGTCTGCTTCTTCCTCTGCCTCTGCTTGTGCTCTCTCTCTCAAATAAAATGTTAAAAAAAAAAAATGAGTCCAAAGGAAAGCAAGATGAGAGAAACAAAAGAACAAGAAACAGAGGCAAACCAGAAGACAACAAAATGGAAGACTTTTGGCCTTAACACACATAAACGCGAATAGGCTAAATGTACCAATTACGTTAAATGTGTTAAAATGTGCCCTCGCCGATTAAGCAGCAAAGACTGGCAGAGTGGGCAAAAAAGGCAGACTGCACCCTATGCTGTTTATGAGAAAGTTACTTCAAAGTCAATGACGTAGGCGCGCTGGGAGAAAGTAACAGAAGAAGATACACAAGATGAAGAGTGACCAAACACAAAACAACAACAATGAAATGCAGAAACAGGAGCGGCTGGGTTAATATCTGAGAAAGTAGACTTTTGGGGAAAGGAATAAATGGCGAGGGGCTGGACTGAAGTTCTGTGGGGACACGTTAGAGGGAATGACCAGTCCCCCAGGGAGACGTGACAATCCTAAATGCGCACATGACAGCTATTAGAGCCTCAAAATACGTGAGGCTGAGGCTGGCAGAGCTGAGGGGAGACTGGCCAGTCTGCCAAGTATGGGCGAGGACCTCACTCTGTCCTCTTGACGACGCGCAGGGCCACTAGACAGAAAGCCGGCCCGGAGGTAGGACACGCAGAGCACCCGCCCGCCCGCGGCATCCCGCAGGAGGGCCCGCCCGGCCGTACCGTGCTCCTGTGTTCAAAGTAGGGAACATTCCCCGAGAGAGATCAAACCTCGGGCCGTAAAACAAACATCAACACGTCTAAAACGACTGAAATCACAGCGTTTGTATTCAGACCACAATGGACTCCAACAAAATCAATCACAGCAAGACAACAGGCAAATCTCCAAAGACTGGGAAAAAAATCACACTCTTGGAAATGATCCATGGGTCAAAGGGGAAGTATCTTGGGGTGTTTTTTTTTTTTTTTTTAAACACAGAAGTGAACCAAATAAAAATACAAAACATCAAAGTATGTGGTCTGCAGCTAAAGCAGTGCTGAGAGGGATATTTATAGCACATCAGAGAGAGGCAAGACCTCAAAATAATTCCTGCCTCATGAAACCAGGAGAAGAAGAGCAAAATAAAACCAAAAGCAGCAGAAAGGAAATAATAAAGTCAAGAGCAGAAATCAATGAACTTGAAAACAGGAAATCAATGAAACAATATGGTTCTGTGAAGAATTAAGAAGATTGACAAACCCCTAACTAGACTGACAACCTTGAAAGGAGAGAAGACACAAATGCCCAGTGTCCGCAGTGCACTGGGGTCTGGATGCTTAATTCTGTGTCAGCCTGACTGGGCCACAGGATGCCTGGACGGCTGGTGAGATACCGTTTCTGGGAGTGCCAGAGTGATGCTTGAAATCCCCGGAGGCAAGAAGAGAATTAAAATCGACCACATTCGAGTAAGCAAGATGAAGTAGATAATCTGAACAATCCTGGAACCATGAAAGAAATTTAATTTTTCATTTAAAAGCTTGTCCAAAGAAAACTTCAGGCCCAGATGATTACACTGGAGACTTCTACCAAGTATGTAAAATAGGACATCGATTTTAAGCAATCTCTTCCAGACAACAGAAGATGAAGGAACACATCTAGTTCATTTCCTGAGACAAATTTAAGTACTATACCAAAACCAGGCAAAGACAGTACCAGAAACAGACAAGAAACTACAGGCAATATCTCCCAAGAACTTAGGCACAAAAAAATCTCAATAACATATTGGCAAATCAAATCTGGCATTGTATACAAAGAATTATACAACCACGACCAGATAGAACTTATTCCAGGTGTGCATGGATGGTTCAACATTTGAAAATCATTTGGTGTAATCCACCATACCGACGAGCTAGAGAAAAATTATGTGATCGCGTTGAGTGACACATAACCCATCTGACATAATCCAACAGCCGTTGATTGTTAAAAACTTCCCAGCAAGTTAAAATGAGCGTGGTTAAGATCGTATGCAAAAGCCTCAGAGCCAACACTGTGCTTGGTGGTGAGACTGAATGCTCTCTAGGGCCGAGGCAAGAAAAGGGCATCTGCTCCCGCCCCTGTTTTCAACACAGGGCTGCGGGTTCTAATCCCACAGCGAGGCAAGAAAAGAAGTAAGGGCAGCCAGACTTCTAGAATGAAAGCCTGAGGAGCTCCACTGGCCAGTTTCCCAGTGACACTGGTGGAAATTATACAACAAACAGTTAAAGCTCCTGGAAATGGTCTGATCGGCAAACAAATGAAGAGCTATTCAAGAAAATTGGTGCCAAGTTATTTAAGAGTCATTTATTTATTTGAGAGAGAGAGAGTGCAAGCGCGTGTGCATGGGGGGAGGGGCAGAGGGAGAGAACCTCAAGTGGACCCCGCACGGAGTGCACAGCCTGACTCAGGGCTTGATCTCACGACCTGAGCTGAAACCAAGTGTTGGACACGACTGAGCCACCCGGAGGCCCCGTTCAAAGTTCAAAAGAATGCAGAGTCACTGGTATCTGAGCCAAGATGCTGCCTCCCTCTCCCTCCCTGTCCCCGCTCACCAAGGTAGAGAATCCACCTGACTGGTGGGGCCAAGATCGTAGGGCCCCAGTAACTTAGCATTTCCTATCCCATCCTGACACCTGCTGCTGAGCCTGAGTCCCAGGCAAGTGTGAGCGAGGCGGGGCTCCCTTCCTCTGTTTAGCCCCCACTTGTGAGAGGGAGACTCTACCTGGCATGTGGAGTATGTCGACCCGGTGGCCCCTCTCCCAGCTCAAGGCCATGGTTCCACTCCAGGAGAAGCTGCTTTCCCCCTCCACTGAGTGCTCAGCTCCCAGACTGGGGGTGTCTCTCACAAGCTTGCTTTGAGCCCTGGCTGCGACTTTGCCAGGCTGTGAAGTGGACAGCTCCCCATCTCTTCCCCTGCAATAGAGCGCGGGGAAGTCTCAACTCGAGGGCGCCCTCGCGACAGTGGACGTTGTGGTCAAAGGCATCTGGGAGGAGATGCACAGAGCCAATGAAGCCACAGCCTAGAAAGCAGGCCAGGGTGACTGCGGGCATACCCATGTACCTCCCAGTGGAAAAGCACCAGAGGCTGAACACTGCAGGAGAAAAGGAGCAGACTTTGCCAAAATCATTTCACCAGCCCCCACGCAAACGAGCAAATAAGAGTAAGACGCCCCAGAGAAGAGAAGGTGTTGGCCCTGAACCCAGAATTGTTACAGTATTTTATTAAAAATGCCCAATTTCCAACAAAAAATTACCAGGCACACAAAGAGAGGACAGTATGACAATATATACCCGTATACGGGGAAGAAAGCAGGCAACAGAAACTGCCTATGAGAGTGACTAGACGACATACGTCACAGACTTCAAGGTAGCCGTTGTACATGTGTTCCTGATACAGGAGGGCGTGACTGAAGTAGTAAAGGAAGGTGTAATGATAAGGTCACATCAAATAGAGAACATCCATAGAGCAGAGAAATGATGAAATTCACTTTAGGGGATGAACAGAAGATTTGAAGTGGCAGGAGAACTGGGGAACTTGAAGATGGATCACAGGTGATGCTGAAGAACAGGGAAAAAAGAAAAATGAACAGAGTCTCTGAGAAATGTGGAATACATTAACTGCCTTGACATACACATAATGGGAATACCAGGAGGAGAGAGAGTGAACTTTCAAAGAAGGCACGGCTGCAAGCTGTATGGGAGGTTTTGAATACAAAAACCTCCCATACATCCAGGAAGCTCCATAGACTCCAAGTAGGATATATGCAGACAGAGCCACAAACAGGCAGATATAAAAATGCTAAAAGTCAAGGACAAAATCTTAACAGCAGCAAAAATAATTAGGACTGATACATTAGCTCAGCAAGGCTGGAGGATTCAAGATCAGTATATAAAAATCAATTGTTGATCCCTAATAGCCAAAGCAATCTTGAGAAAGAACAAAATTCGGAGGTACCATGCTCCCACATTGTAAACTATACTACAAAGCAAATAACGTAATCAAAACAGTATGGTACTGGCAGGAAACAGACACACAGATCAATGGAACTGAAGAGAGTCCAGAAATAAGCCCACATTTATGGGGTCAATGAATCTATGACAAAGAAGGCAAGAATATCTGATGGGGGAAAACACAGTCTCTTCAACAAATACTGGACAGCCACATGCAGATGAATGAGCCTGGACTACTTTCTTACACCATACACAAAAATAAATTCAAATGGACAAAAGACTTAAATGTGAGACCTGAAGCCATAAAACTCCCAGAGGAGAGCACAGGCAAGCTCTCTGATATCAGTCTCAGCAATATTTTTTTCGACCAGTCTCCTCAGGCAAGGGCAACAAAAGCTAAAATGAGATTACATCAAGCTAGAAAGCTTGTGCACAGATAGGAACCATCAACAAAACATAAAGGCAGCAGCCTACTGAATGGGAGAAGATACCTGGGAATCAGGCAACCAAGTAAGGGGTTAATATCCAAAATATATAAAGAACATATGCAATAATAATGATAATAATACAACCCCAACAACAAATACCCCGATTAAAAAACGGGCAGAGGATCTGGATATTTCTCCAAAGAAGATAAGCAGATGACCAACAGACACATGAAAAGATGCTCAACGTCACTCATCCTCAGGGAAATAGAAATCAAAACCACAATGAGATACCACCCCACACTTGTCAGAATGGCCAGCATCAAAAAAGAAAAAAAATATGAAAAATGTTCGCAAGGATGTGGAGAAATTGGAGCGCTTGCGCACTGTTGGTGGAAACATAAACTGATGCAGCCACTCCATGGGGTGGAGGTTCCTCAAAAAACTACAAATTTTAAAAAATTTAAAAGCCCAAACACACAAAATGGCAAGAGCTTCAAAGAAGGGTTACCAGAGGACGGAGGGGCTGTGGGGGCGGTAAACAGATGAAGGGGATTAAGAAGCACAAACTTCCAGTTAGGAAAGACGTAAGTCACGAGTATGTAATGTACACCATAGAGAATACAGTCAGTAATATTCTAATAACTGGTGACAGATAGTAATTAGACTCATGGGGATCATTTCATAACATATACAAACACTGAGTCACCATGATCTACACCTGAAACTAATAGGATATTGTACATGAATTACACTTTGGGTAAAGATTTAATTGTATTTCTATAAATTTGTAGTAACAATCCAAAATTGAAACAAAGAAAATGCCATTCATAATGGCACCGAAAAGAATAAAGTCCTTAGGAATCAGCTTAGCAAAGTTCAAAATTTATACTCTAAAAGAATTAGAAAACTTTTGAAATTAAGGAACGTCTAAATAAATGGGCAAACATCCCATGTTCATGGATCAGAAGGCATAAGGTGGTTCAGAAAGCACTCCCCAAACTGAGCTAAGGCTTCCTTGCTATTCCTATCAGAATCCTGACTTCTTTTTAAGAATTGATAGGCTACTTCTAAAATTCATATGCAATTATGAGGGATCCAGAATAGTCAAAACCACCTTGAAAATGCAGAACCAATTAGGACTCACCCTTCTCAAAATTCCAGTGTGGTTAACACGGTGTCACAGTAATTTCAGGAGTACAGTATAGTGAGTCAACACTTTCCAAGTGTACTGGGCCCTTCACCGACCTCCCCCATCCTCCCGGCCACCTCCCCTCACGTACGCATAGTTAGGAGTCTGCTTTTTAGTTTGTCTTTTTCCTTTTACATTTCATAAATCCTGCAGATGAGTGAAATCTGATGGTGTCTTAGTTCACTTAGCATCATACCCTCTAGCATCATCCACATCATTGCAAACGGCAAGACTTTTTTGGCTGAATAATACTCCATTGTGTGTGTTATGTGTGTACACCCCTCCCTTTTTCTTTATCCATTCATCAGGCAATGGACACTTGGGTCATTTCAATAATTTGGCTCTTGTAAATGCTGCTATAAACATAGAGGCACACGTATTTCTTTCAATTCGTGTTCTTTTTTGAGTAAATAACCTAGTAGTGCAATTGCTGGGTCGTAGGGTGGCCCTATTTTTAACTTTTTGAGGGATCTCCATACTGTTTTCTACGGTGGCTGCACCAGTTTGCATTGCCAGCAACCGCTTAAGACGGTTCCCCTTTCTCCACAACCTCACCAAGATCTGTTGTTTCCTGACTTGTCAATCTTAGCCATTCTGGCAGGTGTGAGGTGGTACCTCATTGTGGTTTTGATTTGTATTTCCCTGATGATGAGTGATGAACATCTTTTCACGTGTCTGCTGGCTGTCTGCTTAGAAGTAATGTGTGTTCATGTCTTCTGCCCGTTTTTAAATTTGAAGGCTTTTTTGGGGCGGTGTTGAGTAAGTTCTTTATATACTTTGGACCCTAACCCTTTATTGGATATGTCATTGGCAAGTATCTCCTCCCATTCTGTAGACTTTTAGTTTTGCTGGCTGTTTTCCTTGCTGTGCAGAAGCCTTTTATTTTGATGCAGTCCAGGACTCACACTACAAGATGTCCTACAAAGTAACAATCAAGAGACAGTGCGCTACTGAGAGCCCAGAAACAATCCCAGACATCTGTGGCCAACGGAATTTCAACCAAGGTGCCAAGACTATACAACGAGAAGAGAGCTGTCCTCTCAGTAATGATATTGGGACAACTGCAGAGTCACATGCAAAAGAATGAAGTTGACACTAAGCACACGCCAAATACAAAAATTAACTCAAAACAGATTAAAAGTATTAAGAGTGAAATTATAAAATTCTTAGAAGAAAATGGGTATATTTTATGACCTAGATTCACCAAAGGATTTTCGGATATGACCCCCACAAAGCACATGCTTAAGAAAAAAAGATACAGTGACCTTCACAGAAACTTAAATCTTTTGTTGCTTCAAGGACACCATCAAGAAAGTGAAAATCCACAAAACGGGAGTAGGCGTTTGCAAATCCTTTATCCAATAAGTGGTTCCTAGAACATACTCTTACAACTCAGATGACCTAATTAAAGACGAGACGCAGAACTAAATACTTATTTCTCCAAAGATGGTACGAATGGACAGTAAGCACATGGAAGATGAAGAGATCACTGGTCGTCGTGGAAACATCAAGATGGCAGGGGCCCGACGCACCCCCACCAGACAGCGAGAATGCAGTACTCCCCAGCACGAGCCACAGGGGAGATGCACCACCTTCTAGAATCCGAGTCTGAAGACTGGGGTTCCGGCTCTCGAGGGTAGGGCTAAGCCATCTGACCGCGGGGGCAGGGAAGGACCGGCACAGAAGACTCGCAGGAGCGCCCCCCTCCCCCAGAGGCAGGAACTAGAGCACATCCAACCTGAGGGGCACAGATTCCTGTATGGCAGCTGTCAAGTCAGAGGGGAAACGGAGAACACGGGGGGCAGCCGGCGAGGGGAGGCATGGGCGTAGAGGGCACGGAGGTCCTCGTGCCGAGGAGCCAGTCCCACGCGAAGCCTCGCACACCCAACAGTGTCTTGGTGGGACGCGCGCCAGGGCTGCAACAGGTCACCCCCGAGGAAACGGAGGACACAGCTACCACGTTCCTTCTCACAAGCGCAGAGAGACCCGAGCGTCTCCCGTGGGGGCAGGTGTCAAGCGGTGCACAGGACTGTCCTCGGCAGGCCGCCCGAGAGCCCTCCCTGCGCCCTCCTCTCGCCCGGGCCACCGTCGCTGCCCCTCCCGCCTGGTGAGGGACGGCCACCAGCTTGTGCAAACGTGTCCGCCGGCTCCCCGTCCACCCCTGTGCCCGTGTGAGCTGCGAGGTTTCAGGAAGAGGACTCTCTGGAGGCGTGGGGAATGGGTGGCCTGGGGACCCAGGGCGGAGGTGGCCCTTCTCCCTGGCTCCTCCCACCCCAGAGCCGCCGGGGACGAACTGTCCCTTCCAGCGTCTAGCGGCACTGCTGCTGTGGCGGGAAAGGAGGCTCGGGGCGCACAGGCACGTGAGCCCAGGAACCCCTGGCCCGGATGGGCGGGGAGGGGCCGCAGGCCCTGCTGTGTCGGCCGAGCACTCTTTCTTCTGCTCCAGACCCAGTGCCTCCTGTCAGCTTGGCTCCTTGGGGTTCCCCCGCTCGCCTGAGACCACAGAGAGGAGAGAACCTCCCAGGACAACTGTGCTCGGCACCCACCCCACCAGGAGAAGCCCAAGCTGCGCGCCCCAGACCCAGAGTCCTGCCCAGGAAGGTCCTCACGGCCCCAGGGTGGGAGGCGTCGGGCTCCGTCTGTGCAGATGCACCGCCGTGTGCAACAGGCAGCTGCGTGCGCGGCCGGGACGAGGCCCCAGGGAAGGCAGAAGCGGGGACGGGCCGGCGGCGCGGAAAGCAGGGCGGAGGGGGGTTGTGGTCACAAAATCCGGGACGCCTCCTCCTGGTGTGGAAAGCTGCAATCACAGGTTTATTGCCCTTAAGAGGCAGGTGCTGCAGGCCAGCACACCCTTCTGGGCAAGCTCGCGCAGGGATGAAGGTCCCGGTGGCCCCGGCCAGGCCTTGGGGGAGCCCGGCCCCCCGCAAACGCAGTGCATGTCTTGGGACGCGTCACTTGGCCACATCCTCCGCGACGGCTTTCCGCATCTTGTCCTTCAGGTAGGCGCCCTTCTGCCATTCGGACTTGAGCTCCAGCCACTCGTAGTACGGGACCTGCGGGGACGGCACGGGGACCGCGGCTCTGCCCACTGTTCTGCACCCGCGCCCCGGCCCCCCGAGCCCAGGGAGCTGCAGGACTGTGTCCGGGGGGCGGGAGGCCCCGCTTCCCTCAGCACTCAGAGCTACAGGGCCCTGACCCCTGGGCCAGGGATCTGGAAGCCCGCGGCACCCAAGAACAACTTCTTAATTTTTAAAGATTGTTAAAAACAGAAAACCAGCCAAGATGTAAACGTGACAAAACCGTCCCACAGTCCCCCCTGCTCCCTGGGGCTGGCGTGCAGACCAGGTCTATGAGGCCCTGAGTGGCTCCCAGAAGTTGTGACCCTAAACGCCCTTCCAAACTTCCCTTTCTCCCGCGTGCCGGGGGGGGGGGGGGGGGGAGGGAGGACCCTGACGCGGCCGGCCTCCAGGCCCCACGGTACTCACGTCCACCACCAGGAAGCCGGCGGCCTGCACGTGGCGCCGGGCCAGCGCGAAGCGCCCCAGCAGGTCTCGGCTCCGGCTGCCGTGGCTGGGGAACTCCCAGCGCAGGAAGGCCAGCCTGGTGGGGAAGGGGCACAGAGCTCGAGCGGAGCGTGCTCCCGGGGGCCCTCGGAGGGAGGAGGGAGCCCCAGGGAGGCCGCGTGACTGCCTACCTCTTGGCCCCGGGCGGCAGCGGCTGGCTCCCAGAGGGTGGGGCGAGATGAGGGGCCACGAAGTCCCTGAGGGGCAGGAACTGGCCGTCGGGGTCCAGCAGCACCTCAGCGTCTAGGCAGGGGCACGGGTGCACGTGTTGGGGACTGTCCCCGGGGGCGCAGGACCCTCACCGCAGAGGGGCCGAATGAGCAGCAGCCGCGCGGCCATCAGCAGGAGTGTGGGGGGCCTCACCCAGGACCCAGCCGTACTGCGTGGGGACCGCAAAGCTGCCCCTGTCGCCGCTCCCCAGCAGCCCCCTCAGCGTGTCCTGCAGCTCCTTCTGCAAGGGGGTCACCTTCCTGTCGAGGGCTGAGGGTCTGGGGGCCAGGGCTGAGGCCGGCAGACGGGGGCCCGCGTACTCCGGGTGCTCCAGCTGGGCGCTAGCGTTGATGTGAAGCAGCTTCTGCAAGGTGCTCTGATCCTTCGGGGACGTGCCCTCTGAGGGGGAGGACGCGTGACAAGAGTGGGTGAGTCGAGGGCCGGCGCCGGGCCAGAGGGATGTGCGGGCCGGGTGGGGGACAAAGGCACTCTGCCCCGACTGCCCCCTGAACTACGTGCGTCAGGAGAAGAGGGTCTGTGGGCCACCCCCAGGGAGGGGGCGGAGGAGCGGCGGGGGTGAGCTCGGGGGGCTGCCTCTCCTCTCCCCTACCCTGGGGGCACGCGGAAGCGGGCAGGCGCCCCGCAGCAGCCTCGGGCTCAGCCCGCCGCTCACCGAGAAACTGGGCGTGCACTTCGGGGCGCAGCGCGGCCCGCAGCTCCGCCTCCCGCACCTGCTGCAGCGCGCACAGGGCCCACACCACGTCCACCTGCAGGGCTGGCTGCAGCCCCGTCAGCTCTGGGTCCAGCTTCTCGTGAACCTGGGCGAGGACAGGGCGGGCGGAGGAAGGGGCTGCCCTCAGCGGCCGCCAGCATCCCCGGGCCAGCAGCGCTCGAGGCTCCCAAAGAGCGACGGGGCAATCCTGGTGACGCCCTCCGCCAGGCCCGGGGCAGCCCTCGTCTAGAGTACCAGACACCCTCCTCGGCACAGGGCCAACCCAGACAGCATGACCTTCGGCTGGACACTCCTAGCAGCAAGGGTCTGTGGCACAAAATCGTGTCTCCCGTCACACGGGGAGCAGGCCCCAGGCCAGGGACGTGTTTCTGGCCTCAAGGGGACTTCAAGACTACGGAAGGGGCTGCAGCAGGCCCGCTGGGGTGATGCCACACGGAGGCCCAGGGTCAAGGCCAGTGCACACACAGGACGTCTCATGCCTGCGTGGTGCACAGGGGTCCTGCACAGCACGCAGCCCTGCCAGCAGCTCCCAGCGTCAGCGGGGCACTAAGGAAACGCAAGAAATGGGAGACCAGGGGTCCCCCAGCCTTGACCGTGTGGCAAGGGAGCCGGCTGACACCTCCTGACCTGCGGCTGCTCTGGGCCACACAGCAGGCGTGGGGGACCGCACGTCTTCTGGCCCCAGGGGCCCCAAAGCACCCACAGGGAGAGGGAAGAGGAAGGCGGGGCAGGGGTGCCCAGACCGTACCAGACTGAAAAACCGGTCCTCTCGTTCCGGGCGGAAGTTCAGATGCGCGAAGGCCAGGAGCACGTTGCATAGGTGCGGCACCGTGACGGTCTGGGCTCTGTCCAGGATGTGCTGGACCGGCCGTGCCAGGTAGAGGACAGCGTTAAGACGGACCCGTCCCTCCCACGGCCCATGACCCCAGCCACTGAGGGTCACCCAGACCTTGCCCGCCAGCAGCTGCCATCCCCTAGAGGCCAGGATCCCCAGGAGCTGCCTGGTGGAGGCTCTAGAAATGCTGTGGCCGCTCAGCATGGCCTCAAGTAGCCGCGGGGCTGCACACACACAGAAGCAACTCTCCCCACTACTGTCCTGGGAGCTGTGAGCGGATTCTGAGTCTCGCCATCTGGATATCTCCCTGTGACAGCCACCCAATGGCATAAACTCCTCTGAAGGTAGAACAGAGAACACCGTCCCCACCCATGCCGTCTGCACCACCCAGAGAGACGGCCTCTCCCCGCGTGACCCGAGGAGGAACCCCATCTGCAAGCAGGCAGCGGGTCTGGGCAGCTATGCCTCCCTGACGGAAGGGGCAGGGAACCCGCTCCCTGAGGGGCGAGGCCCCCAGGGCCGTCCAGGCCACAGGGCTCTGCCCGGCTCACCTGGACGAAGGCCTCGAACAGAGGCCCGCTGAGCCACTTGAGGAGGGCGAAGGACTTGGCGCAGCGGGCCACCTCGCCGGACGTCAGGCTGGGCACGTGGGGCAGCAGGTCGGCAGTCAGGCGCTGGAACACCTGGGTCTGCTGGAAGCCGAGTTTGCCTTTGGGACAGAGCGAGCCCAGGGTTCACCCGGCGAGGGTCTGCGGGCTGCCCCGGGAGCCACCCCAGCCTGGCTTCGAGGTCTGGGGCCAGGTGTCCGTGACCGAATTTATCCCTGAGGCCCAGCACAGGGGACCAGGGCCCATGGGTCACGGTGTTTCTGTGGCAGCCTTCTGGGCCGGCGCCGGCCACGGGGAGGGCGGACACCGAATTTGACACAGCTGCGGCCAGAGCGCCCTTCCCCCACCGCTCCCGGTGGGAAGGGCTCACCGTAGGCATACGCCAGGTCCAAGAGGACGCCTTTCGTCAGGGGGAAGGGCTTCTGGACCAGGTGGTAGGAGATGGCTCGCAGCAGCGGCACCGACCGCCGGCTCCGAGTGGCCAGCGTCACCAGCACCTTCCGCAGCTCGTCGGGGCTGAACTGCTCCACCAGCTCCAGGCACTGTCAATCACAGCCGG
Source organism: Potos flavus (assembly GCA_028534135.1). Classification (NCBI taxonomy): domain Eukaryota; kingdom Metazoa; phylum Chordata; class Mammalia; order Carnivora; family Procyonidae; genus Potos; species Potos flavus. The sequence goes on along the minus strand of CM052887.1, from coordinate 7,021 downwards.
CAGGGGTCAGCGGGGCGGCCGAGGCCAGGGCTCCCGTGCAGCGCTGTGCGGCCCCTGCGGGACAGCAACTGGGCCTGAGCTCACCAACCCCAGTGCCCGGGGCGCAGGAGCCGTACGGCCTGCTGTAACAGCCGTCTGGGCCAGCGCCCACGACGACGGCCACGGGGGCTGAATTTGACTCGACTGCAGGGCGGGGGGTGGGGTGAGGGGGGACACGTCACCAGGAAGCGCAAGGCTGCATCCGGGTCACCCGCCGGCCCAGGTCCCGCGCACAAAGTGATTTTACAGAAGACAAGGCACGCTAGGCTCATTGGCGCGGCCACAGAGCGTGCCTGCGGCTGCCCGGCACTCCTGCCCCAGTACCTTATCCTCCAGGTGGTTCATCAGGGGCTCCGAGAGGGGCCCCGCCTTCGCCATCAGGGCCACCACCGTGCGGCCATCCTCGATTTCCGCCCAGCGCCGCTCCAGGTGCAAGAGCAGCTCGGCCAGCAGCTCCTGGGAGCCCCGCTCCTGCATGTAGGTGGCGCTGGACTCCACCAGGAAGGCCAGGTGCTTGTACTTGAGCCTGCGCAGGCGCCAGCGGACCTCCTGCTCCACCGACTGCAGCTGCTTGCAGGCCGGGGGGAGCGCCAGCGCGTAGAGGCTCCGGAGCAGCCTCACGAGGGGCCCGTGCCAGACTGAGGCTATCTGGGCGGGAAAGACGGGGAAGTCACGCCCGAGAGCCCACCCGTCCCGTGCCAGGGGTCTGGGAAGCTGCCTGCCCAGCACGGCTCCCCACCCACTGCCGGCAGCCCGCCCCACTCCACCAGCTGTCTGGGTCACTGCGAACACGAGCTCTGCGTGAGAAGGAAAATTCCCCTCAGGTTTCTCCAACACAGATTCCACGGAGGCGGCCGGTTACACAGAGACCTGGCCACGGATGTGCGCGGTGGGCACGCCTGCCGAGTGCCCCCCTCGCACGCGCAGACCTGAACCCAAGCGAGCCGCCGAGTCCCGCAGTCAGGGGAGAGCCCGCAGGGCTGACTCAGGGCCAAGTTCTATCAACCCGCTCATCCCCTTGCCGGCAGCGACAGTAAGGGTCGTCAGCTGACGAGGGCGAACCCCACACGTGGCGGAGCCCGTCCAGGTGCCGGCGCCCCGCTGCCCCGCCCTCCCCCGGCCCCTGCTCCCCACGGTGTGAGGCTGCGCAAACCAGCCCCGGGATACGTGGCCCACGCCCACGCCCCCAGCGTCCGGGACCCACACCCCACAAGTCTACACCGCACTACGCACACAGCGTCCCCAAGCCCCTCCCTCCTCCTCGGGCGCTGCTTGTGACCAGGGGGACGCCGCTGTTGCCAGGCCTCAGGGATGCGTGGGGGCCCCTCGAGCCCAGCTCACCCCCCGCAGAGGCAGTCCGTGGGGAGCCAGGACACAGGTGTTCAGGTGGGGTCCTGCCCGCAGCGCCGAGCCCCTAACTCCGCCCCAATCTGTGAAATGGGCGCGCGCGGAGGGAGCAGAGCGCAAACGGGAGCCGCGAAGGGCCGGGAGGCCAACAAGTACAAAATTTGAGGCCGTATCAGGAAACGTGGTGCCGGTGCCTGTGTGTCTCCTGGAAGGCAGGAGAACTTTTAAAACGAAGAAGCTCGGTCACCGTTTTCATTATACTTTGTTCCAGCTCATAAGTTTGTTACGACGTTTGCTCTCATCTCCTAAAACACGCTTCAGTCGTCTGTGTGTGTGCAAAATACTCAGTAACAATCAGGATCAGTCTCAGAATGAAGAGGAGCTCGGGAAGGGATTACAAGCGACAGCTTGAGAGAGAGGTGACCTCCTGTCGTGACCCCAGTGCACGCACACGTTTCGCTGAGACAGAAAGCTCTTCCCCTACCACGCATGCATTCCGGCATTTTCTCCCTTAGCCTATCTCGTTAAAAACAGCCAGCCATGCCCACTGCCTTCCCAGCCTGCAGTCCGGAACCCCACCCTTGAACTGTGACTCTCCTCAGTCACCTCCGGCAACTGGACACAGGGCTCTGGTGCTCAGGGACCGAAGCACAGCCTCTTCCCTCCAGCACGGACCAGGGGAGGGCATGTGGGCTGACGAGGCCACAGCCAACAGCTGGTGTGCCCCCCACCGCCCCGCCAGACAGGTCCCCTGTTCCCTCTGCGCTCGCGAGTAAGGATGTGACCGGCTGGATGACGGCCACGCTTAGCCCAGCCCCCTGGCGTCTCCTCCAGTTTAGGGGTGTGCCCACTGTGAACCAGACACCGGAGGGGAGCTACACGAGTCAGGACTGCCTGGCCAGAGGAAAAGCAACCGGGAAACGGAGAACCAGCTCACTACCTGTGCATCCATTTTGTACGTCTCACTGCTGCTTGGAAGAGGACTCCGTGGAAGATTAATGAAAAGGCTCAACAAAATGAAAAAAACCAAAGGATGTAAAGAACTAAGCAGGTAACAGGCTCCGTGGCTATACAAAGTGACTCGCTGCTCTGGACTCCAGTGCCACTGTTTTCTGCCCTTTGAACCCTGAGAGAACATTCTAGAAACCCACCTGGCTGTCGACAAGCTGGAGAAGCTGCTGAAAGCGGGCATCCTGCATGAGCGAGGCCTTGTATTCTGGCTTGTCAGAGAGCAGGCGAGACAGCTGGATGAGCACGAGGGCTGCGTGGTTCTCGTGCAGGCAGTGCCCACCACTGAGCAGCTCCAGGAGCTCCTCTGCCCGGGTGGCCTTCTCGATGAGCTGGTCCACCTCTTGCCGCTCCCGCCTGGCGGTGAACACCTGTTCCTTCTCTAAGAGCCCCGACAAGGAACGTGGGAAGTGGGAACTGGGCGAGGTAGCTGAGGAAGTCAGAGTCCTGGGGGCGACCTGGGCAAGTCTTAGTTGGCTGACCGGAGCCCCGGCACGGGGCACAAGGGTCGCCTCCCTTAGGAGGCAGGCACATCGCTTCACCAGGCGAGCTGCCATGACCGCCGGGGCTGGGGGGGGGGGGGGAGGTCAGGCAGGTAAGACTGCTAGCAAGTGGTCCCACAGCCCTGAAGAGACAAAGGAGAGAAACGGATGATGCGGGCAGAGCTCCCGAGTCCCAGACACACGAAACCACGGCCACTTTCTCCACACCAGCCGGAACCTCTCCTTTCTGCCGGTCCCTGCGTAGGCCGGTGCTTTCTGAAGCAAAAACCTCACAGGCTTTTCGTTTCAGCATAGAATGCGACCAAACACCCAAGCACAGGAGCATTACAGTTTGGGCTGCGAGCGCCAGTCCTGGCCGCACCTGGAACCACCTAGATCAACAATCCAGACCCCTAGGCCCAGCCCCAAGCCTCCCGGGGGGGATCGGATGGCATCCCGCTTATTTCAAAAGCACCCAGAATTAAGAACAGCCGACTTGTAGAAACGCAGAAGACGTTTTACGTCAAAGTGCTCCTGGAAAAGCCAGGATGTGTAATCCGCAGCCTCACGCTCCCGCTTCCCACAGGTCCCGCACCCTCGGGAGCGCCCGGCAGGCCCTGCTGCTCCCCCTCTTGCCCCCGATACCACAGGACCCATGAAATCCCCCTTCGTGCCTCCACGCCCAGGCCAGACGTTACCTCCTCCAAGGACCCGTCGCACATCGCGCTGCCGTGGCCTCTAAGCGCTCGGACCGTCTCGCACAGCACGGCGGTCCAACGGCCGGCGCAAGGCAGGCGCCCGGGGCTCCCCTCCTGCTAAAGCAGAGAACGCGCTCGACTTTCCACTTCCCGGAACTCGGCCTCGGGCCGGCGCCCCTCGCTCGCTCACCAGCGCGTCGCAGCCGTAGACCTTCGGTATGATCACCGAAAAGGCGAGACTCCGCAGGAACACTGCCCCCCGGCAGCGGGGACGCCCCCCCCCCGGAAGACAGTCCTCCGGCCTAGGGAGGGAGCTGCGGTCCGGAGGCCCCCCTGGGGTTAGGCAAACACCAGCCCCGAAGCCCGGCGGCCACCACGCGGGATGGCGGCGGAGGAGCGCGCGCGCACGGGCGGGCCGGTCCCCCGCCCCCAGCCCCGGGACCTCGACCCCCCGCATCCCGGAGCGCCCTCCAACCCTCAGGACCCACGCCCAGAATCACCCTCCCCACTGGCACCAGACATACGCAACGGCCGCGGGAGCTGCCGCTGACCTCCATGTGCCCGCGCACCGTCCTCGGCTCACGCGTCGCGGCGCGCTCGCTACGTCACTCGGAGCGCCGCCGGAAACGAGCCTAGCCGAGGTCGGCCCGACCGGAAGTCATGCCCGCTCCCCTTTCCGGCTGCGTGCCATCTTTGCTGAGGGCAGGCAGCCGGAAGTCACGCTAGCGGCCCCTTTCTGGCCGGGTGCCATCTTTGCTGAGGGCACAAACTAGGAAATGGGAAGTAGCTGAGTGAGAGACGGGTGCTGGGCAGTTAAGGAAAGGTAGGAGCGGGGAAGAGTGAGGCGCCCGGGACCCGGGGCTGAAGGCGGGGAGCTCTGCAGCCCCGCCCTGCAGCCCGCCCCGGGTCCCGTGCGGAGCGGCTGCGGTGTAGACGGTTCCCGGCCGAGGTGGTGCGGAAGTGTAGGCGCGGTGTGCCTGCGTCCTGCCGGGGTGTCCGTTTTCTCCGGAATTGTGGAATTTGTGTACCGTCTCTGGCTTCCAAGCCAGACGTGTAGTTTTGGAAGGACCGAGGGGCGGGGAAGCGGAGCCCCGCGCACCCGAGGTCTGTGCGTGGTTACTGTCCCTTCCCGCCGCGGTCTCCCGGCTCCCCGCCGTTCGCCCCGGGCTGTGGTCGGGGTTGCGGCTCCCCGCCTGCCTCGGTCTCTCGAGCCGCTCCCACCCGTCGGGTGGGTCTTCGCGCCTTCCGACTCCCAGTGGGGGCGATCGGCGGGGTTCCCCTCCTTCCCGCGAGAATTAACGGGGTCCTCCTTGCGCAGTCGTGTCGCTGCTCCTCCGGCCGCGCGTTTCCGGAGTGCGCCCTGGCTCGCCCTAAAGAGCTGATGGGGCGAAGGCAAATTCGGATCCTGGGGGTCTGAAAGGACTATTACTGTGTCCTCCCACTTGCTGGCTGGTCGGGCCGGCCGGCTCTGGCTAGAATCCAATTCCTGGTTTTGAAAGCGGCTGCACGACTCTCTGACCCCTAGCTCCTCCCGCTTCTGAGTCCAGAAGTTTGTCTAAGGTGTCGGTCCTCCCTCCCTCCCTCCCTCCCTTCCTTTTTTCTTTCTGTTCTTTCCTTTTCCCCCTCTTTCTTTCCTTTTTCTCATTTCTGTTTTAATTTCTAAAAGCTGTCTTTTCATTAAGCCTGGGGTTCTGATATTTCACCGCAGTGACAGTCTCCCTCTTTGCCTGAGCCCATGATGAGCCCTCAACCTAAAAAACCGTGTCCTCAGGCTGAGAGTTTGTTGTTTATTCGGTTGGATATATCCTTTCTTTCATTTAATCTCTCTTTCTGAAATGCCCAGATTTGAATATTGGCTCTTCCGGTCTGATTTCTGATTTTCCCTGTTTTTCCTGTCTTGTCTCATCTCAGCTTCTTTCCATCTCCTTATTATTATTATTATTATTATTATTATTATTTGCTTTATTTTCTGAGACCTTTCCTCGGCTTTAGCTTCTGACTCTCCAGAGGCCTGATTTCTGTTGTCGCACTTTGATTTACCAAGACCTCCTTTTTGGCTTTTGAATGTTCCTTTTTATATTGCTTTTTTCCCCCCACGATTGTGATATTTTGTCTTATCTCTGTAAGGATTTTGGTGATAAGAATTTTTTTCCCCTAAGTTTTCCTTTTCCCCGTATGGTCGCTGTTCTTTTCCCTCTTGCTGTTGTTATTCTTCCTGGTTTGGTTTCTATCCTCAGATGTCTGCTCCTCCATTGCTGGTGGGACTGCAAAATGGTACAGCTGCTTTTGAAGTTTCACATTTTGTTACAAAAGTAAACATACTCTTACCATATACAATGGACCTAATGTCTGTGTCCTCCCAGTTCATCTGTCGAGACCTGATGTTCAAGGTGATGGTGTTAGGAGGTGGGGCCTTTGGGACATGATCGGGTCATAAGAGTGGAGGCCTCTTGGTGGGATTCGTGTCATTAAAAGAGACCCCTGGGCATCTGAGTGACTCGGTTGAGCGTCTGACTCTCGGTTTTGGCTCAGGTCATGATCTCAGGGTTGTGGGATCGAGCCCTGTGTAGTGGGGCCCCACGCTCAGCACGGAGTCTGCTTCCTCCCTCAAGCACGTGCTCTCTCTCTCTCTTAAAAAGAAAAAGAGGGAGACAGAGACCCCACAGAGCTCCTGCGTTTCCACCACGTGAGAGCACAGCAAAAAGTCTGCAATAGAGAACAGACAGCCTTCCCACGACCATGGTGCCCCAATCTCTCTCCTTCAGCCTCCAGAACTGTGAGAAACAGATTTCTGTTGTCCGTAAGGCACAGAGTTGATGTATTTTTGTGACAGCGGTGGAACACACTCCGACGCCACGCAGGCCCGCAGTCCTGCTGTTTGGTGTTCCCCCCGAGGAGCCGAAAACTCACATCCTCACGGAAACCTGCGCACAGATGTTTCTAGCAGCTTCAGTCCTATTTACCCAGACTTGGAAGCAGCCGGCCCTTCAGGAGGGGGGCGGCCAAGCAGATTGGGGCCCATCCAGCCGCTGGGCCATTCCGGAGCGCTAAGGAAAGGGAGCTGTCAGGCCACGAGAGGACTTGGAGGAAGCTCGAGTGCATGTTCCTAAGTGAAAGAAGCCTATTCGCCAAGGCCGCGCACTGTGTCATTCCAAACATAGAATGTTCTGGAAAAGGCAAAACTGTGGGCACCGGGGAGGGGTCCGCGGTTGCCAGGGCTGGGGGTGGGAAGGGTGAGTGGGCAGAGTGCGGGATCTTTGGGGCAGTGGAGCTCTTCTGTGTGATCCTATAACGGGTGGGTATCACTCCTTCGTCTAAACCGTCGGATATACACACCAAGAGGGAGCTGTCACCTGGGGACCTCGGGTGTTCATGATGAGGCCTTGTGGGTTCGTTGATCATAACAAACGCACCCTTTGGTGGGGCATGTTGGTAGTAGGGGGGGAG
>CM052886.1:128582169-128607070 GCA_028534135.1 Potos flavus | reverse complement strand
AAAAAAAAAAACAGTCCCTCCACTAAGCTCTGCTCAGTCACCCCTGTTGGTGGAAAACCAGCTCTGGGCTGGGGTGATGGAGAGAGGGAGAGGAAGGGGCGAGGCTGCTGCTGCAAGCAGGGGCGGGCCTGGGACCCGCATTTCCGGGACTGGACGCAGAAGGCCCTCAACACCTGGCTTGTGCTGTTGGCATTAAATTCCAGGCCCTTGGCCGTAGTACAAAGGGATAAGCTGGTGGTGATTCAGGTAGTGTCCCAAGGGGTGTGATAAAGAGAAAACCCAGGGGCCCCTGGGGGGCTCAGTTCATGGTCCCGGGGTCCTGGGATCGAGCCCCACATCGGGCCCCCCGCTCAGCCGGAAGCCTGCTTCTCCCTCTGATCCTTCTCCCTGCTTGTGCTCACTCTGTCTCAAATAATTAAATAAAATATTTTTTTTAAAAAGACCACGTTTACTGTTCAGGGTTCTTTGTATAATCATTGGATGAAATATATTTCGTTATTCAAATACGCTCTATCTTTATTAGAAGAATCTTATTTTGTGGTTCAAATATTCTAGATCCTGATAATTTTCTTCGTCTTTGAGTATCAGTGACTGAAAGAAACATCTTTTAAAATCTGCTGTTATGGTTTTTTTTGTAACTGATCCTGAATTGTTAGATGTATGAGAGCTTAGAATTGTTACAGTTTCCAGATAAATTGTTCCTTTTACCAGAATGTACTATCGCTGTTTCTCCACCTAATAATACTACTGCTTGCGTTGAAGTATATCTTCTCTGATATTGATACAATTACATCAACTTTCCCTTCACGATCACTGCCCAGTATGTTATTTTTAATCTTTCAGGGTCATTGTCTTATCACTTATTTTAAAAACAGCATAGCTGGATTTTTTCCCAGTCTACAAGCTGGTCTTTGGGCAAATAGGAGTTATTCTGTTTACATTTATTGTGGTTGTTGATAAACCAATACATTTTTATGATATTATTTTATGATTTCTATTTATCGTTCTTTCCGTGCTTTTTTTTTTTTCTTGCCTTTGTTGGGTTAAGTTTCCTTAATCTCCATGCTTCTCCGCTCCTGGTTTGGAAGTTACATATTTTCCTTCTCTCTACCCCCAAAGTTTTACATACATGCTTGAATTAACAAAAGGCAAAGTGCCTCAGTGTCCCCCTGTCGTCCCAGGGTGGCCTGTGAATGCCTCCCCGTCCGACTGACAGGTGGTCAATCTCACTGCCGTTGTCATTTGTGTGTCCCGGGTTGCTGAGGACGGTGGTGGCTCTGGGATTCCTCTCTGGGTAGGGCCTGCCCAAGTCCTCCGTATTTTTCTCTGAGGTTTTCTTGCGTCTGGATCTGCAGTTTTTATATTCTCTGGGTTCTAGTCTTTCATGCGTTCTGTGTATCATCAGGATCTGTCCCCACTTTGTGACTTACCTCTTTGTTTTGGTGTCTTAATAATCAGAAGTCCTTAACTTGAATGCGGGAGAACTCGTGGGTCTATACCTTTGTGTGGGTGCTGCGTTTATTCATTTATTTATCTCCCGGTCTTGCTGAAGCAGTCTTCCCTGACCGCACACCACGGGAGACTCTCCCGTATTACTTTCCGGAAGTTTTCCAGGGTTTCCCTCCTGTGTTGATGGTTACCTTTTCCGAAACCATCGTACGCCCCCTTTGTTTTCCTGTGCCTGCCAGTCGGCCCTGCTGCTGTTGGTCTGTAGAACTTGATGTCTGCTCCCTGTTTGCTGTTGGGAGTCCCGCCCGCTGTTATCAGCAGCGCCCCAATCCTCAGGCAACGTCTGCATGTCCCCGGAGTGAGATAGCAGAACGTGTGTCCGCCGGTCTCAGCCTGGTTCCCGGCTCAGAGCTCCCCAAATAGTGATAACGGCTGCAGGAGCATCTCCTTTTTGGTGCGGTGCCCCCGGGTGGGTTCGGGAGGGCGGCTCGTCACCAGAGACCCAGCACCGCCAGCCGTTTGGGACCCTCCCCAGAACAGGGAGAGGGGCTGGGAATGAAGCTAATGCCTCATCGTGCCCACAGGAGGGCGCCCCTGTAAGACCCCAGTCTCACAGAGCGGACCCCCACGCCTGGGGGACGCCCCAACTCCAGGGGACAGAAGCCCCTGTGCCTGGGACCCTCCCATAGGATCTCTGGGTGTCTCTTCATCTGGCTGTCATCTGCATCCTTTACCACGTCCTTAAGTAAACCGGTGACACTAGTCAAGCACTTGTCTGCCTGCTGTGAGCGCTCCTAACAGGTCAGTGGAGCCCAGGGAGCCCCCAGTGGAACCTCCGGTCCCCAGCTGCTCAGCAGAAGCACGGGCTCCACGTGGGCTGGCGACAGGCGTCCACGGGCAGCGGGCAGTCTGGTGGGACGGAGCCCTTCGCCGGCGCGATCGGACGCTGTCTCCGGGTGGCGAGTGTCAGAGGGAGAGGACTCTGCACGCGGTGACCAGAGGGAGGTGTTGCACACAGGACAGGAGACTGGGTAGGAGCACACGGTAGGAAGAGCTGTGTGTTTCCCCACAAGGATGGGAAATCCGTGCTTCCCCTTACACGGGTACTGTGTCCTCCACTCCTTATAACAGTCCCAAAGTAGGCATTGGTTCTCGGTTTTCAGACCAGCAGACTAGACGGTTAGGAGATTCAGCAAACCTCCCGACGCTCACACAATAAAACAGGACCCCGTGGTTTCCACTAAGCACAGCGTACGAGGTCTTGGCTTTGCCCGGGGACCCGGGAGACTGTGCATGACCTTGGTGCCCAGCCCTGTGGGAAACAAGGGGATGCTTCAGGGGGTAGAAGCCCACGCTTCGGGCCTGTGAATGGGCGGCTCTGTGAGGACAGGCGTGAAGACACAAGGTCTCAAAGGAGCGGCGGATCCTCTATGCCCTTGGGCCCCAGGCAGAGGGGAGGGTTTCCCAAGGCTGAGTCAGGCACCGAGTGGGAGCCCTTGCTCCCCAGGGCACTCACGCCGACTTCTGCCAGCCGGCGCTCCTTCGGCAGGGCTCTCGGGCCCCACCCGGCCAGTCTCCGGAGCCCCCACGGAGTCCTCCACAAAGAGACGTCTGTGAGCCGAGGATCCTGGTGGCAATGGCTTCATTGTCACCATGAAGATAATTAGCTCTGTGTCCTCTTTCGGGAGGGGGTGGGACAGAGACACTGTACAAAGATAACATTCACTGCTGAGAGCCACCTAGCCCCAACCTAGAGGGAGTCTACACAGCACTTCTCTGTTTGATTTTTTTGGCTCTTCTGTGGATTTGAACACTTTTTTTTGAACTCCCTATTGTGACCCTCCGGCAACGAAGCTGCCGTATTCTTTGGATTCAGGATGCACCCAGCCCTGGAGGTGCAGGGAAGCCGGCCAGGACCAGAAGCAGCCCCGCCCCCTCTCCTTCCTTCAGGGGGGCCCTGTGTGAGCTCTGGGCCTCGGTCACCTCGGTCGCCCAGTGCGGTACTGGACTTAGCCCAGGTTGCTCACGTGACCACAGACTTTTCAGTTACACATGAGAGAAAGAATGGGTGAATGGGAGGTGACCCGGCTCCTAAATAGGGTTTTTTTTTTCTTTTCTGGCAGATGAATGGATAATGAAGAAGTGGTGGATAGACACACACACACACACACACACACACACACACGCACACACAGTAATACTACTCAGCCATCGAAAAGAATGAAATCTTGCCATTTGCAACCACGTGGATGGAACTGGAGGGTATCATGCAAGTGAAATAAGTCAGTCAGAGAAAGACAATGATCATAGGGTCTCACTCATGTGGGATTTCAGAAACGAAACAGATGAACACAGGGGAAGAGAAGGAAAAATAAAATAAGAGGAAAACAGAGAGGGAGACAAACCATAAGAGACGCTGAACTCTAGGAAACAAACCGACATTGCTGGAGGGGTGGGGGTGTGGGGAATGGAGTAACGGGGGATGGGCATAAAGGAGGGCACGAGATGGGATGAGCTCTCCGTGTTGTATACAACTGAGGCATCACTGACCTCTACCTCTGAAACCAATAATACACTATATGTTAATTAATTGAATTTAAATAAAAAATAAATTAAAATTAAAAAAAAATAAGTAGAAGTAGATCTTCTTTGGTGCGCATTCAAAGGGTCCAGACCAGTTTGATTCCCACTGTGCAGAGCACTCACTGGGCCTCCTGCGAGGGTCTCATCCTAAGTGTTCGCCCCAAGTCCATCAGCACGGCCAGACACCAGCATCACCTGCTGAGAGAACGCCAGACTCTGCACCAAGCCCATTCCACGTCGTGATACTGTGATTTACAGGAAACATGCATTTGACCAAAATATGTTTCTCGTATATTTTTGGTCTCTGTCCACAGTTCCTGGCTCACAGCTCCTAAAAACTTGGAATTTCCCGAATCATCTTTTGTTAAAATATTCAGTCTCTTGTCCTCAGTTTCTGAAATCTCTTCGGAGCCGTGAAGGTAGTGGGTGTTTTGTTATTGATAACAGGTTCCCTTCTGCCACAAGCGGGTCTATGTTAATGAGGCGACTTCCATCCATGATTAGAGGGTTGAAACTTTCAGTCCCACCGCCCGATTTCTGGGGAGGGGAGAGGGGCTTGAAGTTGAATCCATCACCGATGGCCAATGATTTAATCAGTTATCCTACGTAATGAAGCCTCCATGAAAATTCCAAAGGAGGGGTTCAGGGAACTTCCAGCCGGGGACCAGAATCCTTCCCCATGCCGCCACACTGGTCCTCAAGCTTCTCGAAGACAGACGTCCCTTGCTCACCACCTCCCTTATATATCTCTTCAGTTGGCTGTTGATTCAGATCCTTTACTATCTGCAGTAGGTCAGTAATCTAGTGAGTAAACAGGTTTCCTGAGTTCTGTGAGTCACTCCAGAAAATTAGTGGAACCCAAGGAAAGATCATGGGAACTTCTGATGTCTAGCCAGCGGGTCAGGCATCTGACATGAGGGCAGTCTGGCAGGCCTGAGCCCATAACCTGGGAAATCCGAAGCTGTCCCCACGTATCAGAATTGAGTGGAATCTGCCGGACACCCAGCTGGGGTCCACATCATTGGTGTCAGGGTCAGGAAAACCCATCACCCCACATCGGGGTTGGGTTCCAGAATCGCATTACACCTATTAATCCATTGAAGCCACATATAACCCTATGGAAGAGGCACTTTGATCCCTTCTTCACACGAGACTAAGACACAGAGAAATTAAGTAACTTGCATCTGGCAGAGCTATAGGATTTGACTTCACAATAACCAAAGGGCTACGAGCTGTAGCAGGTACGCTCGGCCACTGTGATGGGCCCTGCGGCAGTTATCAGTGGTCCCCAGACACACACGGGCTAGTGACTTGCAGTCAGGCACACAAGTCAGTACCAAACCAGTCAAAAGCCTTTCTCAGGAGTCTGGGATTGAAGGTCCCCAGTGGGGTGTGCTGGGCGAGGTCAGTGTTGCAGAGCCCTACGTGGAGGGGTCTGGCTGCAGCCCTAGCATCATCCGAGAGCTTTTAGAAAATCTCCAGTCCCTCCCTATACCTTTGGAGTCAGAACTGGATTTCAACAAAACTCTCAGATGGTGTTTAAATGCTAAGGTTTGCAAAGCACTGAGATAGATGGTGCCTCAGCCGAGAGGGTCCTGGGCGGGTTAAAGAATCTGCATGTGGTTATGAAACACGTCAACAGTGAACTACGTTATTATCAGGTAAAGTTACCAGGAAAGTCGGGGCGCCTGGGTGGCTCAGGCGGTGAAGCATCTACCTTCGGCCCAGGTCATGATCTCGGGGTCCTGGGATCAAGCCTCGCATCGGGCTCCCTGCTCCGCGGGGCAGAAGGAGGTAACCTACGTGTTCTTTGCCGAAAGGAAGTATAATGAAACGTGGCTCGGGTGTTCTGTAGGATACTATTCGACCATCAGAAGCCGTAAACTAGATGTATGTACAGTAACATGACTGGATCTTAAAGCCGTGATACTAGATCAAAAAAAAGGAAGAAACAGCCCTGTACTAGGTATCTAGTCAGAGCTCCCCCTGTATCCGAGGATGTGTGAAAACACTAGAGTAGTGCCCGTGGGGGTGAGGAGAATGGGAAAGAGAATCGGGGAGACAGGGGAAAGTGTAGGGAACACGCGGGGACCTCGCCTGGGCTGCTGCTGATTGCTCACTGGGACCTGTGGAGCATGACTGAGACAGCTCTCTGCCCTGGAAGTCTGAGGAAAAGGGAGGAATTGGAAGGAGTGGGAAAATAAAGGGCACAAGTAAAGCAGCAAGCCTGCCCGCAGACAGGAAACCCGCCCTGCGTGCAGAGCAAAGCGGCTGGGGCTCACGGCCTGCTGCAATCACGGTTCTCGGGTTTGGACCGAGTCCTCCTACAGACCCCCCTGGGTCCTCACGAGCTCCCCTCCGGTTCTTGGCCGTACGTCAAGTGCACGGCAGCCCCTCACATAACCCAGCAGCCTGGCAGCTGTTGCATGGAATGTCTTTTTGCCTCGGGCCCGAAGCGGACAGAGCTGAGTGCTCCTGCACTCCCGCAGACCAGCAGTGCTTACAGAAGCACTGAGCCCAGGGGGGACTGGCCAACCCCCCCCCCCCCCCCCGGGGCAGGAGATAAAGGATGGTTTACATCACAGACACTGCAACACAGATATTTTCACACTGCCTCGTGGGGCCACCAAGTGGATGATTTCCCTCCAGGCAGCTCCCATGCTTCTATTCGGGTGTTGGCAACTCCTAAGCCTTCTCCTTAAGCTTTCAAATTCCATTTTCTTTCTTATGCAGGGCAGTTTAATTTTGGCCCAGAGCCTCCATCTGTGCCTATCCACACCCCTAAATTACCTGAACCACTCAACCTAAATTTAGTCACACTTGGAAAAACCGTGTAAGTGACTCATTCGTTTTTTCGATTTCATACTCAGCCAAAAAAAAAAAAAAAAAAAAGGCTTGCTTGTCCAAAACAAGCAAAAACAAGGTCAGTGCACAGGAAGTGAAACGAAGCCCCGTCATCCAATAATAATAATGGTAGTAACACTGACTATCCGAGAGGTTACTTAGACCTGAACACGCATGTCATTTTAGGGAACAGCGCCATCAGGTCCCAGAGATGCCACTGACCTTCCGCGCGGATGAGACCCATGCCATGCAGAAGTCTGGCGGTTCCTACACTTTATTAGACACCCTCTACACGGAAGAAACATGACGTAATATCAGAAAGGAGGGGACGTGAGTCCCCCGGGGCTGCAGAAGAGGCCCTGCGCCTGAAGCATCTTCAAGCGCGCGGCGGAACAGGAACAGTCAGCTGTATCGATTAGTGCAAGCCCGGCACAGTTCTGCTTTCCCCGTGGTGATTATTTCTGAAACTCTGGAAGTTTTTAATCGTAGTGGTGTTTGACTCTGTTTTTCAAAAGCGCGCGGGCTCCCCAGCTTTGCCCGTGTGCTGGAGCAGCCCTGGGTCTCCTGCGGCCACCTGGGCCGCTCTCCGCCGCAGCGGACGCCGCCCTCCGCCGCTCAGGCAGGCAGGAGCCCGTTTCCCAGACGGCAAAGCAGAGGGGTGTGCGGGGAAGCAGGCGACGAAGGCGGGGTGCCGCTTGGCGGCGGGGCGCAGCGGGGCAGGGGCGCGCCCGGAGCCGCAGAGGCGAGAGCGGCGGCTCTGCGCTCAGGCCCCGCCCCCTCGCCGCCCGCCTCGCCCGCCACGCCCGCTACGCCCGCCACGCCCACCGCCTCCCCGCGGGCTCCGGGCTGCACCTGCCCGCGGTAGCGCGCCGAGGGGCAGGCGGGCGTGCCCCGAGCACCCGGGACACCCTCAGAGCGCAGGGGGCTGTGCGTCAGGTCCTGCTGGCCCCGGGGGAGCCTCGCCGGCTTCCTGTCCTCGGCGAAAGCCAGGCTCCGGCTGGCAGTCTGAGGGTCCAGCGGGACGGCCCCTGCGGGAGGAGAGCGGGGCTTGGAGGGACGCGCCCCAGAGCGCACGCGACGCGGGGCGGCAGCGGTCAGTTCCCGCACCGAGGACCGCGGTCTCGCGCGGGGCTGGCCGGTGCGGCTGCGCGGTGAGGGTTTGCCTCTCGGAGCGCAGCAGCCTGCGGCATTCGCCGGGCCGGGAGCCGGGGGGCGGGGGGTCACAATCGGCCCTATAACAAGATCCCCGGGTGTTTCTCCGGCACGTTAAGTTTGAGACGCAGAACGAGGTGATATTTGTGCAAGTAGTTTCTAAATGAAGCACCCTCTTCAAAGTAAATGCTATTTAAAAAAAAAAAAAAACCCATACAATATTTGTTCAAGTCGACAGAGTCTGGCTCAATGCTGGGCAGAACACACACGCCTAAGAGCTTCGTACATATTTTTGCGGAAATCACATCTGTACGGGGACCAAGCAGGAGCAGCACTAAGCGCTTTTCCTGTGCGCTTCCTTCACGTCCTGGCCGCCATGGGGTCAGGACTAGTGCGTGCTCCACTTTAAGAAGCACAAAGCAGCAAGAGCGAGCACAGCACCCAGCGATCAGGCTCCAGCCTTCCGGTGTGTCCCTGCTCTGTCCGCTGCCCTGGACTGAGGGGGCAGAGGACAGAGCGCATGCCGAGCCCCCAGCTGTTTACCTGAGTCAGCTTCCAGGTGGTGTGCCAGGTTTTCTGAAGGAAACAGAAACAGAAAGGTGTGTGACTTCTCATTTCCCACAGGCATTCCCGGGAGTGGTACTGGGAACTGTGTGAGCCCAGGGGCAGGGGACGGCCGTCTGCTCTGTGCCCTCTGCTGGGGTCCACTGACACACCAGCAGCCCTCACCTGCCTGGACGCTCAGCCCAGTGCGGGTCCCGGGGAGAGAAGATGCTCCGCCAAGCAGAGCGAGACCACCGAGGGAAGGCTTCAGGGAGGGAAGACACATGAGTCCGGTGTGGCAGGCAGGGGAAGGTGATGGGAGGAGGGCACTGCTGTCTGGCCAGCACGGGCTGGGGAAAGCTGCTGCCCCTCCCCTTTACCTGAGAAGGTCCTCAGCATTGCTGGGAGGGAGAGTATTTTCCTATGCAGATCTTGGATCTTCTTGACAAGGTCTGGAGAAATGGTCTCCGGACTCACAAAAGTCCTTGTCTCGTACCTGCAGACAACAGTCCCTTAAGAATTAGAGGGAGGTCCTCCGAGAGAATGTTTGGAGTCTGTGGAGGCTGCAAGGGGCAGAGGTCATTCATTACCCTCTTTGCCTCTAGAGGACAGTACAATGTGGCTGGAAAAATGACCTTAAACTCCTCTTTCTAATTTGGGCACTGTTCATTACTAGGGGAAAGGGGATGGGGGAGGGGAGATGAGCTCCAACCTTGCCTGTCCCCTTGCCAGGACTGCCAGCAGGTTCGGCGCCCTCACCGGACCACGAGAGCCTCACAGCCCTTTGGCTCCACACCCCTAACACTCTTCCTGAGCTCGGACCCCGGGTCCGGGCTCTGTGGCTGAGTAACAAGTGCTCCTCGCAGAGCACGGAGAAGGCACAGGGGCTCCCGGCAGAGGACAGCATGGGGCCAGCGGCTGCCCTCTATGGTGGCGTCTGTAGACCCTAAAGGACACAGGGAAGCTGAGCGAATCTGCATTTCGGGGGGGGCAGGGTAGAGAGGGCCCCCCTCGGTCTCCGTGTCCAGGGGAACACAGGCGAGGGGAACACGGGGACACCCCAGGCGTCAAGGAGGCAGGTCTGGGGAGAAGGCCCTACCTGCTCCGGTTGGCTCGGACATCCTACAAAAGAAAAAGAACATGCACTCAGCATCCACACGTCCTTCCCACCGGAGACTGCACCGCCTGTCCTTCTCATCGTCTGGCCTCCACTCTCTCTTCTGGAGACCCATATCTGCCCCCTTCCCTGCTCATCACACCGCTGTTACCTCCCACCTCCTGGCTACGTGGGACTCTGCTCAGGTCCCTAGAGCTGGCTTCTTTGTCTCCGCCCTCTCTGGGACGTGCTCTGCCTCCAGGGCTTGAGGGCTGCTGGACGGCAGGGTCCAGGCTCGGGTTACCCGCTGGACCCGATTGAAACGGGATAATAGAACGATAATCTGTGTGAGCCAGGGACCGTGCTAAGCGTTTGGTACGGACGGTTTCTCGTCATCTTTGCCCGAGCTCTGTGAGGGAGGTGCTAGTATCATCCCCACATTTGGGGGCTCACGAGGCTCGCCACGGTCACGTGGCTGGAAGAGCCTGCTCTCAAACCCAGGCCCTCTGACTCCAAGGTCCCTGAGACAACCACAGTGGGTGGGCGAGTCATCCAGCCTTCTTGGGTCTGCATGTCTGTAGGCTCTCTGGGCCAATGGAGCCAGAGACCCGGCAGTCCCTCCCAGAGGAACCAATGTCCGCTTGCCCTTCCTGCCTGTCTCTAGCATCCCCGTTTGTGTGAGGGCGCGGCTCTGGCACGCTCAGATCCGAGCGCAGGTGCAGGCCCGCCCCTTCCCACGCACACGCGGGGTGGCGCGCTCACAGTGCCAGGCTCGGCTCCGGAGTGGCGGGGACTCGGGGCGCACCGCGGACGGACTCCGGCGTGAGCCGTGCGTCAGGAACAGGTGCCGGCCTTTGCCGGTTTCCTTCCTGCTCCCCATGCAGGGCTGCCTCTCACCTCCGTGGAAGCCGGTGGCAGGCTGGTGACGTGTCCCCGAGCGCAGCCAGCTTATCTGCGCCCTCCCGCTCGCTGCGCCCGCCGATACCCCTATCTCCCTGGGGACAGCTGGGCGTACCACAGGGGGCTGGCGTGGTCTCTCCGCTCCCTGAACCAGTCCCCCTCCAAACAAGGACTATCTCCGTCAGCTGTGGACGGCGAAGATACCGTGAGCGCGTGCGCAGGGACGGGACAGACGGAGCCCCGGGCTGTGGGCTGCAGCCCAGACAGTGACGGAGGACGTCTCTGGAATGCCGGGCCCTTCCTTCCTCCGTCTCGTGGAGCGGGGTCGTCTGCTCTTTTGGGAGGAGGACAGGGGGACCTTGGCATCAGGTGGGTGCCCTGCCCTTGGGGACGTGTGTGCGCCCATGTCTCTGTGTGAGCACGTGTCTGTGTGCGCGCGCATGTCTGTGTGCGCGCGTCTGTGTATGTGCGCATGTGTGTGCGCGCGTCTGTGTATGTGCGCATGTCTGTGTGTGTGCGCGTCTGTGTGTGTGTGTGCGTGCATGCGTGTCTGTGTGTGCATGCGTGTCTGTGTATCTGCGCGCGCGCGCACGTCCACGACCACCAGGATGTCGGTACGTATCTATGATGTGCCGGTGTCTGGCCGTGTGAGGACGAATGTGTCCTTGTTGTTCTCCCAGCTCCTTCGCGCTCAGCCCCGCACAGAGAGTGACCTTGAGAAGCCAACCCGCACAGTGGGGCCATGGCCGCAGCGGCCTCCGTGACCAGCCTGGCGGACGAGGTCAACTGCCCCATCTGCCAGGGCACCCTGAGGGAGCCGGTCACCATCGACTGTGGCCACAACTTCTGCCGCGGCTGCCTCACCCGCTACTGCGAGATCCCAGGCCCAGACCCCGGGGAGGCCCTCCCCTGCCCGCTCTGCAAGGAGCCCTTCCACCCGGGGAGCTTCCGGCCCAACTGGCAGCTGGCCAGCGTGGTAGAGAGCATTGAGCATCTCCAGCTGGTGTCGGCGCCAGGCTCCCAGGCAGAGGACGTCTGCGGGGAGCACAGAGAGAAGATCTACTTCTTCTGTGAAGACGATGAGACGCAGCTGTGCGTGGTGTGCCGGGAGGCCTGGGAGCACCGGGCCCACACTGTGCGCTTCCTGGACGACGCGGCAGGGCCCTACAGGGTAGGAGAGGGCATGCGGGGGCCCAGGGCACAGCCCGTGTCCCTCTCCCCGTCCTCCCTCGGGCGGGAGCCCCAGGTGTGCGTGCTGAAGCATGTTCTGTGTTGCTTACATATGACCAGCAGGTCCCGGGGGCTCAACAAGGATGTGTGGACATGGCTGGGTGACCACGTGGGTCAGCCCCGTGCGTCTGAGGGGGGCTGCGCGTGGAGGACGATCCCGCAGACCACGCAATGTGCACGAGCGTGCGTGTGGTGTGCGGAGAGGCCTGTGTGTGTGCTCGTATTGGTGAATAAACCAGGGTTACACTCGGGGGGTGAACACGGGTGTGCAGTCTCATGCGTCATGCACCGCGTGTGTGTCTGTGTTGACGAGTTCACCAGCGTGTGGCAGGAGAGCGTTGCTGTCTTCCTCGGTGTCCCTAGTGCACATTCGGGTGTGAGTACGGCTCCTAACGCTACTCTAGACCAAGCCGTCTTTAAAGCAGTGTGTTGACTGCTTTTACATTATCCAAGTTTCTTCTCCCGTCTGGAATCAGGCACAGAAAATGGATTCTATTCACGAGAAAGGATTGTGTGTACGCGTCCCCTTTGAGATAAGTGAGCAAGGCGGAACACTTTCAGGGAAGGGCATATCAGGCTCGGGATGGACCCCAGACCCAACTTACCAAAGACAAAACAAATCTGGGTTTTTAAGCTGAAGGCAGCCAGGCTCAGATGGGGAAACTGAGTCACGGGCTGTGCTGGCACAGGGAGAGGTTCCTGGAGAGCACAGCTACCAGGAAAGGCCCGGAGAGAGCCAGCTGCTGAGGACCGTCTGGGCTCAGGCATCATCAGCAAGGGGGTGCTCCCTCCCTCAGTCACGTTGTCTTCACGAGTCATTGCTTCCGTGTAACACACTTCACACTCTTTCTGTCCAGGAGCAAATACAGAAGTGTCTTGAGTGTCTAAGGAAAGAGAGAGAGGAGATTCAAAGAATCCAGTCAAGAGAAAACGAGAGGATCCAAGTCCTGCTGGTAGGTCTCCGTCCCCTCCCCAGACCCTGTCCCCCCCGGGATCCAGCGTCCCCCTGAAGCCAAGGCTGTGCAACACGCAGGCTGGAAGGTCACTCTAGTCCCAGCGTTGATCCCACGCGAACTAGCACACTGTGCCCGTGTGAGGTGGGGAGGAGGAGCCGCCAGGACCTCCCGGACTTGCTGAAGGCGGCTGGGCCCAGGACGCAGCCTCGCACGGAGTGCCTTGGGAAAGGCAGGAGGCCAGCTGTCCCGCCCCCTCCCCGCTGGGCTTCTAGAAGCCCCAGCAGAAGGGGCCGACGGCATGCTGGGCCGTCTGCTCCCAGAAACGGCAGGGCAGGTGGGAAGGAGGCCACACTGGCTCCCACTCAGTCTAGGGGCCTGGGGCGGGGGCTCCCATTCTCCACTGAACGCGGAGGACGTGGATCTGGGCCAGAGGGAGACGGGGGTGAACTAAGTGAGGAAAAGAAGGACAGGGAAGCCGAGGAAATGGAGAAAGAGGAAGGAGGAGGAGGCACCACCTCTCCCAGCCCCCCTCCTGCCCCTTCAGTGTCAGGTGGCCACCAAGAGACAGAAGGTGATCTTCGAGTTTGCGCATCTGAGCCAGCTCCTGGAGGAGCAGCAGAGCGTCCTCTTAGCCCAGCTGGAGAAGCTGGATGGGGACATCCTGAAGCAACAGGAGGAGTTTGACGTCCTGGCCAGCGAGGAGATCTGCCGGTTCAGCAGCCTGATCTCCGAACTGGAGGAGAAGAACGGAAGGCCGTCCCGGGAGCTCCTGACGGTGAGACGCCCCCCGCCCCTCCCCCCGTGTGCCCGCCTCTGACTTCCGGCACCCGGGCCACCTCCCCTTCACCCCGAGGGCAAGACAGGTCCTGAATTCCAGCCCCTGCTCCCCGGACAGACCCCTCCCTGGTCACTCTGCTCCCTGGCTTCTCACCGTCTGTCCCACGTCCATCGAATAGGGGGGACCCTTTCCTTACCTGCCTCTCGGGTGTTGTGAGGCTCCACCAGGAAAATGCAGTGAAGACTAGCGGTTTGAAAAGCACCCCGTGCTCTGTAAAGAGATGTCATGTGCTGTTTCCGAGGCCGGGTAGTCTGTGTAGCCACCCGGCTTCGGGAACTTCGTCCTGAGATAGCGGGGTCCCAACAAGGCATCACATGGGCAGCGTGACTGGGGGCCCACTCCCGGTTCACGGGACCGAGAGCAGGGGCTGCGGCGTCCAGCGGGCCAGCAGGTGCCTCCTCTGGGTGGATGCGTGGGATCAGGGGGCGGCCTCTGTGACCCTCGGCGCCTCCCTAGCCCCAGAACTCGGCGGCTGCAGGATCTTGGGCCCTTTTCCTCGGTGGGGACATGGTGTTTGTCTGAACCTCTGCTCTCCCCTTTCTCCTAGGACATCAGAAGTACTCTAATAAGGTAAGCTGCCGTTCCCTCGTCTCCCACAGGCGTGCACACATGGCATGCCTCGCCTGCCTCTTGCACGCCCGCAGCCTTGTCCCGTCATGGGCACACCCTCCTGCACGCGTGTGCGTTTGCATGGGCAACTGCCCGAGTGTGGGCAGTGGGGTGCATCCCCGGGGACGTGTGTCTGCCTGTGGGCCTGCCGTCCCCATGCCCGGTTCACAGGTGGCTAGCCGAGTCTGGAGAATTCCCAAAGCCCACTCTTTCCGCACCCCTAGATGTGAAACCAGAAAGTGCCGGAAACCAGAGGCTGTGTCCCCTGAGCTGGGCCAGAGGATTCGGGACTTCCCCCAGCAGGCCATCCCGCTGAGAAGGGAGATAAAGATGTTTCTGGGTAAGAGGACCCCAGGGTTCCCCGGGGCTGGGGACGCCCCCCACACTCCACCATTGCCCTCGGCTTGAGCGACCTTTGGCTCGTACCCTTCCGGTGCCTTCCTGGGCTGTCCTTATTTTATCTTATAAAATCTATATAAAATCTGCCCACCTGGATAACGGGACACTGGAGAGCGATGATAAAGACGAAGAGTTCTGAAAAAAAATGAAATAATCTGAAAAATAATTACAGGAATAAATCTGATCCGCTGACCTTGAACAATATAAAAAGTAATGATTAACAAAACCCGTCATTTTAAATAATTCAAAGAGTCTGCAGAGGCACTTGTACACGGTCAGTTTCTGATGACGAACATGGTTAATCAATAACCAGCAGAGCGTTCCTCCTGGCCATGGGGTGGCTGACTCCTCGCGTCCCCCCCATCCGGCAGGCACTCCAGGCCCCCATGGGGACGGTGGCTGTTCCTGGAACAGGAGGTGCTGGCGGGAAAGGGCGTGACGCTGGCCGTGCGTCCGGCGTGCGGCTGTCTGCGGGCGCCCTCCCTGACGTCAGGGATGATGCCACTCCACTCCGGTCCCCCCCACGGCCCCCACGTGAGCCCACCCTGCGGGCACACCCAGCCACCTGGCCATGGCGGACGCTGTCCTCTAATCAAATCGGACCTTTGTTCCAAAAATCATTTCCAAGGAGAGTGAGAAATAAATTACCCCCTTATCCATTCATGCGGCCAACGTTTCTGTGTCGCGTGAGAGGCGGTGCAAGGTCAACATGGTCCCCGCCCCAGACCCCAATCAGCCTTGCGCTGTCCCCGCTGCTCCGGGAGGCTGCGGCCAGCTCCGGTGCAGGAGCTCGGGTCTGGGGGTCCCTCCCCGCTGGGGCTCAGCATCCTCGTCCCTGAGTGCGCAGTGCTTTTGTGAGACGAATGAGAGCTCATCCTGGTTTGTGTCCTCTTCCCAGAGAAACTGTGCTTCGAGCTGGATTCTGTGCCAGGTAGGCAGCCTGCGCCGGGCGGGGCGGGCAGGGAGGGGAAGCCGCGTGTGGTGGGGCCCACACTGGGCGCCCCGTAGTGCCCCGCCCGTGTGCACACACACACGTGTACGCGTGTGCACACATGCACGTGCACACACATGCACACGCACGCACAAACATGCGCACATGCACACATGCACACGCGCGCACACACTCCTGCCACGAAGCTTCTCATCTGCTCGTGACGGGCGGGGACGGAGGTCACATCCTCTGGGACCAGGGCCGTCAGGAGGGGCTTCCTGGGCGAGGGGACCCTGATCTGGGTTTGGAATCCCACTGTTGGAATCACTGGAAACCGCACCCCGTCTCCGTGGAGTTTCATGGCAGTCATTAGCGGGAAGGCAGCCCGCACAGGACGCCACCCACGGCGCCTGTCCCCCAGAGACCCAGGGCCTCGCACAGCTGGGCCCACGGCCGCATCCGAATCTAGGAGTGTCTCACCTGAAAGCCCCACTGTGCAGGGTCTCAGGATGTGTTTTGTGTAGGAAGCAGTGCCCTGACTCCTGGATTTAAAATTATGGAGGCCATGCGGGGGGCAGACTGGGAACGCGCCCTGACACCCAGCTGGAGCCGAGGCCATCTGGGCCCTCGAGGTGGCAGAGGGAGGAGGGGGTGGTGTTGGCGGCAGCAGGCCCTGGTGGGCACGGTCCCGGGAGACCCCACGCAGCCGCTCGGGCCCGGTCGCCGCACAACGACGGGGAGAGTGACACTAGCGGGAGGAGGCAGGGCCTTAGGTGCTCCCGCAGGTGATAATGCTGTGCTGGCCTCTCTGTCCCCGCAGCGGACATCTGTCTGGACCCCCAGACCTCCCACCCCAAGCTTCTCTTATCCGAGGACCAGCGGCGTGCCCAGTTCTCCTACAAGTGGCAGAACTCACCAGACAGCCCCCAGCGTTTTGACCGGGCCACCTGCGTGCTGGCCCGCGGCGGCTTCGCGGCAGGGAGACACACGTGGCTGGTGACGGTGGACCTGGCCCACGGCGGCAGCTGCACGGTGGGCGTGGTGAGCGAGGCCTCGAGGCGCAAGGGGGAGCTGCGGCTGCGGCCGGAGGAGGGCGTGTGGGCCGTAAGGCTGGCCTGGGGCTTCGTGTCGGCTCTGGGCTCCTTCCCCACGCGGCTGGCGCTGCGGGAGCAGCCAAGGCAGGTGCGCGTGTCCCTGGACTACGAGGTGGGCTGGGTGACCTTCGTCAACGCTGTCAGCCAGGAGCCCATCTACACCTTCACGGCCTCCTTCACCCAGAAGGTCTTTCCCTTCTTTGGGCTCTGGGGCCGAGGGTCCAGCTTCTCCGTGAGTTCCTGAGGGGGCGGTCGCCCCATGCCCGGACGGGCGCCCTGGAGGGCCGCGCAAGCTCGGCCCCTGCCGGCTCCCCGGGGGATTGGGGCAGAAGCCCGGCAGGGTGAGGACTTAAGGACAAGTGGGGGACCCCCATGTGCTCATCAAGCCGTTTCCCTGACACCCGCCGGATGGCCCGGGGCTCCGGGGACACGGCCCAGCGGTCCCCAGCAGACACAGGAGTCCTGGGCTTGAGCTAGCCTGGGGCCGCCATTGTGGGATCTGGGGCAAGGCACTGCTCTTCATTACGTCTTCATCCAGATAAATGAGCGTTCGTCTACGTGTGCCTTCGAGAGACATTTCTGTGTGCTACCTACAAACCCGGCAGAATGGGGCCACCGCTGGTGTGGAAATGAAAACATCTGGTATCTGGAAGAGCTCACGGACTGGACGAGACAGCAAGAGGACGTCCCAGCAGGGGCGGCGGGAGAGCTCAGGGCAAGGGGCCCAGCCCGGCCGGGAGGGCTTCCTGGGAAGGACCGCTGTAGGACACGCGTGTGCCCAGTGCAGGGAGGGGGGCTGGCAGAGACCCGGCTGGCTGGCCCGAAGCCTTCGGACACTGGGCAACCAGACCCCGCCCCCGCCCGCGGCCTCCCGCCCCCCGGGCATGTCTGCTAAGATGCGAGGCCAGACACGGTTACCGGCGGCCCACACCGTCCCCTGCGGCGGTGGTCATTGTCTGGGCTCCAGAGCCGGGTGGTGGGAAGGGACGAGGCCCACGGAGCTGAGACGCAGGGGCAGAGATGCGCCCTCACATGGGGCTGCAGAGTCCCCGCGGGGGGGCGGAGGGGGGGAACAGCAGCAGCATTGACGCAGCTCCAGGCCTGGACCCGCCAGCATCGGGGGTCGGGGTGGGGAAGGCAGAGAGCTGGGGCTCTCAGAAGGTGTGGGGAGATGTCCGGGAGAGCCGGGGCCACAGGGACCGGAGAGGGACGTCAGCCGCCCTGGGGTCGGGGGGCGGGGGTGGGGGTGGATGTGAGATCCTGTGCGCAGAGTGTGGTTCTCACACCTCCCGTGGTCTGGGTCTCGTCTCCCGCTCTATGAAAGCGTGCTGCTTCCTGGCCACCTTGTCAGCGCTGTGTCTGCTCTCCTTGGACACAGACTGAATGTTGGGTCACCTCCCCACGGGGCCGGGAGCCCGTGCAGGCCGAGGCCGTGCTCAGGGGCCTGCCTGTCCCCCTCGGGGCACCGGCGGGGGACACATGGGCTTGGGAGCAGCGGCTGCACAGGGCTGGTGGCGTCCTCCGGCCGCGTTCTCGGTGTCTGTGAAACATACTCCCGGGAAACGCTGTGTGTTCGGAGCAGCAGACACACACGCGTCTCTGAGTGATGATAATACAGCCCGGAAGGAACCAGACTGTGTTTTCGTTAGTGTTGGTGGGGGTCTGGGAAAACCACGACTGGCCTCCAGGGTCTGCAGCTGTGGGGCAAGGACCTGGGTCACGTCTCCTGACCCTGGTCCCTGCAGCAGTCCCGTCTCCCGGTGCAGGGGGGCCGTCTGTGGCTGAGATCAGCAGTGAGGGTTGGAGCGCCCCACTGACCAACAGGCCTGAGCCGCCGCTGGGCCCGGCCCCGCTCAGCATCCAGTGCGCGGGGTCCTGGGAGTCGCGCACACGCATACTCCCCACGAGTGGCCGCATCCAGAAGGACCACACGTGTTTCCCTCACTGACAAATACAACTGCTAGTGAGTGAAGACGCGGGCACTGAGAGTCAGACCCTGCGCCCCGCTGCCTCCCTGACCTGACCGGGAGGGGCGTCTGAGCGAGGAAGCTTGTCCCAGACCCGCCCTCGGGGTCCCCTCCCCGCCCCTGAGCTGCTCCGGTCTGAGCCGCCCTCCCCTTCACCCTCTGCCGGCCCGCGGGAGGGCGGCCCCTGTCCTGCCGGCCGTGGGCTCCCTGCGGGCTCCCCGAGGTTCTCACATGGCACCAGCGCCTCCTGCCACCAAGAACGAGTTCGGCCCAAAGAAAAGAAAAGCTCGTTGTGAGAACCAACGTGTAAAGAAGGAAAAGGGGTTTCGCACCGCCGCCAGTCCTCTTGGGAAACCATGGCCGGGGTGTCAAGGGGCAGACTTCGGAGGGAGAGCCCCTCCCAGTCAGGAGTTCTCGCACGCACACACACACACACACACCTCACCCGGAAAACGATACTGAACATCGACATTACCAATAATCACTATAAAACTGTCATTAACTTCTCTAAACTTTCCATTTAAAAACCTCGCGTTAAGCATGCTAAAGGAAATACCAAGTTATTCACTCTTGTCAGAGAAAATGTATTAAAAAATTGCTGTCGGGGCGCCTGGGTGGCTCAGTGGGTTAAAGCCTCTGCATTCGGCTCAGGTCGTGATCTCAGAGTCCTGGGATCAAGCCCCACATCGGGCTCTCTGATCAGCGGGGAGCCTGCTTCCCCTTTTCTCTCTGCCTGCCTCTCTGCCTACTTGTGATCTCTCTGTCAAATAAATAAATAAAATCTTTAAAAAAAAATTGCTATCAAATAAAGATGGAATCAAAAGTATTAAGCTAAAAAATATAGGGAAAATATACAAGTGGTCAGACAGTTAAAAATGTGTGGATATTTTGATGTTTGTGGTCAGCTTTTTAACATTTTTAATTTGTCATCATTGCAAGTAAATATTCCCTTTGGCTCCTTTACAATTTCTCATTTGGGGATTTTTTTTTTTTTTAATTTTTTCCATTTTATTTTTCGGGGCTCGAACTCACCCCTGAGATCAAGGGTCACATGCTCTACCCACTGGGCCAGCCAGGCAGCCCTGTCCTTTTTCTGGACAGGGTCCCAGCGATGTGTCAGCTTCAAGCCCCACCAGCCTGGGGCCGCCCCCCACTCTTCCGGCCCCAGGACAGTTTGGCGGCCTTGGCAGGTGGGGGGCAGGGGCAGGTGGGGGCAGGGGCAGGTGGGGCCGCGGCAGGTGCGAAGCGTGGTGCGCCCCCGCCAGTGCGCCCGGCGGCCCCGCGCTCAGGAGCCCGCGGTCGGGGCGTTTTCCTGGAAATCCAGGCAGGGCTCCCAATAGAATCGGGATTGCCCCCAATCCGTTGTTTTTTAAAACGCCCTGAGTCCCCCAAGCGCGGAGGGGGGGCGCGCCCGGCACGCCCACCGGCCGCCCGCGCCCCAACCACCCCAACGTTCCCAACGGCCACCGACGGCCGTCACCCAACGACAGACGGTCCCCCGACCAGGGCCACTCAGCCCCCTACACTCAGCCGCTCTCTGCCGCGGAGCTGCCGCCCGGGGGACGGTGCCCCGAGTGTCCGCGCCCACCCGCGCACTGAGGCCCTGCGCCGCCGGGCCTGCCCGAGCCGCCATCTCCGCCCTACAGATGGAGCGACGCGCCCCCGGGGCCTGAAAGGATGCTCAGCAAGGCCAGTCCCATAAGCGACTCCACACTGGATTTCCCACCGGAGAGGCGGCCTCAGAAAACCGGCCTGGGAACCTGCTCCCTGTGGGACCGTCAGCCCTTCCATCACCTGCACCAGTCCACTTAGCAGAAGCTCCAGGAGCCGTTCAGCCCAAACCCGTGGGACCAAGAAGCTTCGTCTAGAAATCTTTGCTCACTTACAGGTTTTTAATGCATCATTAACACCACCCAGCGTTTGCTGTTTGGCTGCTCTTTCTGCCTCTAGAGCAGACTCCGCTCCAAGCTCCTGTCACATCCTGGTCTGCAAACTGAGACCTATCAGGGACCCTAACGTAACACGGCTGCTCCTGATGCTGGTGTTGCACGGACGCTAGAACCCCGGGGGGCCCCGAGGCCCCGGGAGCGCCCCCTAGGCGCCCACGGGCTTCCTGTTTCTGAGCCTGGTAAGGAGGGCTGCTCGGACCTCAGCTCTTCTGGACGCAAGATTGGGGGTGCGGGGGGCTGTGTGCGAGCTCAAGACTGGCCTGCTAAAGGAAACGAAGACGAGCAGGTTTTCGGAAAGCCAGCCCCCGAGAAACCAGAGCCTGGATCAGAAAGGTTTCCACCTTCACGGGTGCGCTGAGGAATTCGACTTCCTGCAAGTGAAGACAACTAAAAAGTCTGGATAAAATATTTTTAAAGTATCCGAAAAATTTAAATTTGGGAAAGGAAAGGGTGCTGTAGAGGGGAGCCTGACTCCTGGGGTTGCTTCTGTCTGGGGCCATTTGCTGATTCTGCAGGCTGCTGAGATCCCAAGCTGTATTTCGGGCGGCCTCTAAAGGAGCTAGAAATCAAGTCCCAGGCCCCAAAATGTCATGTTGACCTTGTTTAAGGTAACTCTTAGATGGCTCGGGTCAAAAATGAAACTCTTTCTGGGAAGAAACTAACATCGTAGGCCTTGAATGACTCCTGCGGATACTTTTCAAATGTTTGGCTCACAAGCAAAGATAACCGGGCTCCAGAGGGAGACGAGAGCAGGACTAAAGCAGACAGGCAAGAGAACAAGACTGCGGGGTCTTCAGACATTGGGGCTGCTGGACGCAGACCGTGCGGCAAACGTGCCGATGCTGGGCTCAAGGAAATCAAAGCCCGGCTGGGAAGATGTGGCAGACAGCTAGGAATTATAACAAGGGGCAGAGCAGACTTGGGGAAAAAATTGTAAAAAAGACTGAGACAGTGTTGAGCCCCAAAGTCGTAAAGTCCTGGGAATGGAGTCTGGTGGGCTTGCTGGTGCACGGTGAGCCCAGGAAGTGGGGAGATCGCAGCGGTTTAGAGAGAGTAGCTCCCTGTTTGCAGTTCAGCTTCCTTCATGACAAAATGATATAGCCGAAAAATAAAATATAATTCTTACTATGTAATTTAATTTTTAAAGGGTTATACACTTATTTTTTTAAAGATTTTATTGAGAGGGAGCGTGCGAGGGGGAGGGGCAGAGGGAGAGGGAAAAGCGGACTCCTTGCTGAGCAGGGAGCCCTATGCAGGACTCGATCCCAGGACTCTGTGATCATGACCTGAACTTGATCCCAGGACCCTGGGATCACTACCTGAGCCAAAGGAAGATGCTTGACCGCCTGAGCCACCCAGATGCCCGCATTTATTCACTTAGTTCAATAATTAACACATAAAAAGATGTACGTTGAGATTCACAAGCACCCCACCTCTGTTCACCTCTCGGCCACGAGCCCATCCCTGCCCCACAGGGAAACTTTTATTTGTTTTGTATGTGTCCTGTCAGTGTTTCTTTAGAAGTAAATCAAGTATATATTTGTGTTTCTCCCTTTTAGTAGCAAAATTCTGCACCCTGAGCACTGCTGTATTTCCAGTGAACAAGGTAGCCTGAGGGTCACTGTCACCTCCGCACACAGGCCTCTCTCAAATGGCTCAGTTAACACAGCCACGAGAATGAGAATCGAGAATCGCTCTCTGGCCCCAGGCGCTGGGGTAGGTGCCGAGGACAGCAAGACGGAGAGACAGGGTCGTGGGGGAGAACCTGGAGTCTCTCAGTCTTAGAGGGAAGGCTTGTCTGGAATTCGGCTTTGGGCAGGATGACACTGCGTCCCCGGGCACACTGGGCTGTCTCTCAGGGGACGGGAGTGTCGGCCTTGTCCCCGTGGCCTGGGCCTGAGCAGCTGAAGAATGGGGGGGGGGGGCACGAAGCCACGAGGACCGCACTCGGTGGGATGTCCGTGAGGATCCCGAGTGCGGGGATGCGGTCTTCCACGACCACCACCAGCAAACACCGCTACACCTTCCACGCCTCCTTCGCTTTTGCAGGCGCCTGTTTCGCGGTGCTCCGACGGTCCTGAGCCCTGGAGTTGTTCCTTTGCCTTCCTCTCCGCCTCCTCCCCGTTGTCCCCTCACTTTGGGATGTGCTGCCGCTAGCACTGTTGAAGCGAGGCGTCCAGGACCCCTTGAGAAAGGTCACCTCTTTGCGCTTCCTAGGCCAGGCCTGATGTCTCTGACCCAGCCCTAAATGTCCCTTCTTTCTTTCAGTCTCCTTTTCCCCACCATGCCTGTGTCGACAAGAAAGCCCGAAATACGCGAACAGACTCCACACACGGTTGTTCATTGCAGCACAACTTGCAACAGGACCGACCAGACTGGACACAGAGCAAGCAGGTGGTGATGGAGACACTGCATTGGGAAGCCCCCAGCTGCGTCCTGTTGGCCCGCAGACACCGAAGAGGGACAGCAGCACCGGGCCACCCCTTTCCCCTCCCTCACCTCCTTTCCCCAGGCCTCCACGGGACACTGGATGCAGCCTTGGCCCATCTGGATCTCATCCTTCCTGAGGATCTGAAAAACCTGATCTTGGACATTGGTTCTCCAAGAGACTCAGCCAGGCCCGCCCCTCACCTCCGTTTTGCAAATGAAGAATATCTATGTATTATTATAGGATGACCTCCAGGATCTATTAGCTGAAAAAAAAAACAAAAACAAAACAAGGGGCGCCTGGGTGGCTCAGTGGGTTGAAGCCTCTGCCTTCCACTCAGGTCATGATCTCATGGTCCTGGGACGGAGCCCCGCATCAGGCTCTCTGCTCAGCAGGGAGCCTGCTTCCCTCTCTCTCTGCCTGCCTCTCTGCCTGCTTGTGATCTCTCTCTCTGTTAAATAAATTAATTAATTAAAATCGTTTTAAAAATTCTATAAAAAATAATAAAATGTATTTCTTAGCTCTGTTTATAAGAAGGCCTAATAACAATGTCCTAACTGGATATGCTAAACATGCTTGCTCATACTCAGACAGGGGCCTCTAAGTATTCTCTCCCACTGAAAAGAAAACAGATCCTTGGAGAACAGGATAATTCTAGGTCCGGGAGAAGAGAGATACAAGATGACTCGGGAACATCTTGTCACCCCAGGTTATGAGAAAGCCACTATGATGAGGTCAAAAATGACTCCGGAGCCAACGTGAAAGGTCAAAGATGGAATACTTTTAGAATCGATACAGATAATAACTCCCATTGATGGAAACACATCAAATATGTAAACAAAAAATCTGTCAGTTCTTTATAATAGCTAAAACATAAAGCCGCTGGTCATTTTTGGAGGAGCTAAGGAACCCACTCAAGCATGAGAAAAGTGGAAAATGAAGAGACAGCCTCCAAGCTACCATTCTGGTGCAAGTATGGCTAGGACAACCAGCCGGTGGAGGGAGCATTCTCTATTACACATGCACAGAGGAGGAAAGAATACCACTCTTTTGTACCAGCGGGTGGGATAATGAACCTAGGCAATAATCAGCAAGGGCTGCTGGAAGCCGTGGAAAGCTGCCGGGAAGTCTTCCCGGGATAGGTCAGGCTGAGGACACCTGACAGCCCTAACATCACAGTCCTGTCATCACAGAGACAATCCGACCTGACGTGCCTTCCAATTTAATACAACAGTAGTAACAAGGTATATCCTTGCCCAGAATAATGAACCTGAAACCCAACAGGGGTCTGATCTACAGAATCATTTTAACACCGCCAGAGACACACAGCAAATCCCAGCTTGGGAGAATTCGTGGGACAAAGGACCAGTTTTGTTCCTCAAATAAGCCTCCAGAAAAAAAGGGAGAAAGAGACCCTAATCGATTGAGAGACTTAAAGGACATATGGGCCAAACACAGAGGCAGACTGGTGACTGGTTCACATCCTGGTTTGAACAAATTCATTGTAATCTCATTTTTAAAACCATGAGTCTGAAATTTGAACACTGAGTATACATTTCTATTAAAGAACTATGCACTTTTAAGATGTGATCACTGTACTTTTTGGAAAGGAGGTTTTTGTGTGTATACTGAAGTTTTTATCAATGAAAAATTATGTCTGGGATTTGCTTAAAACTAACACAGTGGGGGAAAGGGGGCCGATGAGTAGGAGGTTATTAAAAAGCAGAATTGGTCTTGAGTGGATGATCACTGCTGAAGGGGGTAGTGGGTGTAAGAGAGTTCACCCTATAATTCTCTCTGTCATTTTGCGTAACAAAAAAGTTGACACTTTAAAAAAATGAAAACATTCTCCAAGTGTAGTCAATATTTGGGAGTAAACCTGACTCAGAACCGGGACATTCTTCGGAAGGTGATGAAAAGACTCGGAGTCTCA